>JAVTVY010024702.1:0-88752 GCA_036873755.1 Hanleya hanleyi
CGATAAATGGGCGTTCAAATTTTCAGCTGTCAAACCTACCGGTGTGCTATTCTCAAATAAACAAAACACAGACATCACGCTATCACTAGGAGGCCAGAAAATCGAGTTTAAGAATAGTGTCAAATACCTAGGTATGATCTTCGACCGAAAACTCACCACATCGACCAATTAATTATTCGGTGTAACAAGGACCTGAACCTTATGAGGTGTGTATCGGGTACCAACTGGGGGGCCAATAAACATAGCTTAATCAAATTATATCAAACACTCATCAGATCCAAAATAGACTATGGTTCAATCGCTTATCAATCAGCATGCAAGACCCATCTGAAAAGAATAGACAGCATCCAGTATTCGGCATTAAAAATAGCCACCGGGGCGTTCAAAGGAACACCATTATGTAGTCTACAAATAAAAACTGATGAAAAACCCTTACATTTAAGACGAGAAGAGCTGTCAATGAAATATGCAGGGAAAACAATAGCCAAGGGCGAAAAAAAGGAAATGGGAAAAAGACTCCGCGCCATTCGGTTACACGATAGAGCGATTATACCAAGAACACGACATCCCAATCTCTTGTATCTCTGACACTGACAAGGTCAATAGACCACCATGGCAACTAATCACACCACACGTGGACACGAATATACATAGCTACATCACCAAACAGGACAACCCAGAGCATATTAGGGTCACTGCCCTCGAATATATTGACACACATTGGAAAAATCGCTTGAAAATATATACAGACGGCTCCAAAAACACTAGTCACAATACAGGTTCTGCATTCGTTATACCAGAACTTGACATTCACGAAGGTTTCAAACTACCAGACAATATGTCTGTATACACCACTGAATTAGTCGCCATAATCAAGGCTCTCGAATGGGTTCTTCAGAACCGACCTGTTTCCACCGTTATTCTTAGCGATTCCTTAAGCGGACTGGTATCTATAAAGAACTCCAAATCCGACAGCAGACCTGACCTCATACACGAAATAGAAATGTTATGTACACAAATACGAGACAATGACATTGACGCCATTTTAGCTTGGATTCCCGCCCACGTGGACGTTAGGGGAAATGAAGCCGCAGATAGGACAGCCAAAGATAGCCTCACCAAAACTGCACCTGACGTGCATATAGGACTAGGAACCAAAGAACTGAATTCCATCATTAGAACTAGAATAGATAGTAAATGGGAAAAAGAATGGAACGAAGAAAACCGAGGTAGATGGCTACATAGTATTCTAGATAAGGGGAAAAGACGGAGTTGTGGATTCCAGCTAGACAGCAAACGCGACGACCGCATTATCACCAGGTTAAGACTAGGCAAAACCGGACTTAAATCACATCTGTCCATGTTTCTGAAAAACACCTCACCACTCTGTACCGCATGCAACAATGTAGAAGAAACAATAGAACATGTCCTGCTTGAATGCCCAATCCAAAACCGACAACGTGAGGCACTTAGAAACGAATTAAAAAAATCCAACACTCCCTTAACATTACCAGCGATATTAAACCCTAAGCCCCCCATTAGAAATCAGGTATTCAAGTCCTTAATAAATTTTATCAAAGCTGCTGGTTATTATTCCAGTATATAATACTACCGCCGTGCATGCGCAGTCAACATTTTTTTTTTTTTCACATAATCAACCACTGGTGCACCAAGTACTATCACACGATTTGATAGAGGCCAAATCATTCTTCTGACTTAAACAAATGGTATGGTTGCAGCGGAGTTACCTTGATACTGAGGGCCGTGTGCACCATAGCCATACAAAACATTATGGCCATAATAACTATCCATACATAACATCCGGCCAAAATGTCACAGACTCATTTAGAAATAAAATAGGCATGGCAACAACGGAGTTACCTTGATACTGAGGGCCGTCTGTTCCACTGTCCTACAAAACAAACGATGGCCAAATCTAATTGAATTCACGACAACAATAGCACGGCCAAATCGCATATAGCTAGCAGTATTCGGCATAAAATATAGGAAATGGTGATGGCGGAGTTACCTTGATACTGAGGGCCATCTATCTCATTGTCCTACAAATTCTTTATGGCCATCAAACAATAATGCATTAAGAAATAATACAGAGCTGTTTATTTGTGTATTCACCAAGTACTGAATCCATCGAAATGTTTAGTTATTTATCCATTTGTCCATCTATTTACTCACTTAATTATATATTGCTATTCATATTATGTGACCGACGGTCGGGGGTGCCTGTTGTTGTGAGGAAGATATATCAAATTATTGCATCGAAAAACAATAGAAAACAAGAATGACTACAAGCCTTCTATTTCATATGATACAGGCACACCGAAGACCATAGACGAGTTGGACAAGACCTAAAACAGAAGACGGATGACGATTACAAGAATACTAACAGCGCCTTGAGTGACAACGCCGCATAGCAAGAACACTCAGAATCAGAATACTCGACCCTAGACCACTCCGGACACGCTACCCCTTTGATGTTACCCAACTGACGCCTCAACACAGAATATGATCCTTTGACTTTCACGCATATAGAACGTAGACCTGCCGTTCTGTACCCCAATACACACTCCAAGCAATTGTTACAGGCACAGATTTCTGGAAGGACCCCCCCCCCTGTTCCCGAGGGCGTCAGTCGGGAAGTCGGCTCTAAGAACCCTGAAGACGCCCTGGTTCTCCCAGTTTTTTCTGGACGGCTTTGTGCGTACTATGGGGTACCAAGACAAAGGAATCATACACGCGATTACAGTCAACTCACAATTACCAGTATAACTTAACCAAAAACCAAAAAGAGACTTACGAACTTGTACATATAGCGATTCTTATTTACTTCTATTTATATCTCCTACTAATCTCTCATTGTTATTTATTATTTATCTATTTATTTATTTATTTATTTACATATTTAGCGCTGGAAAAGATATTCAATAAACAACGTAATGTACCGCGAGAATCGAATAAAACATTGAGTTGATGGGCCGCGAAATCCGAATGGGAAGCGGCCCTTAAACTACAATTTCAATCAATCAAAAAACTTCAAAACAAACTTCCATTACGATAAATTGCGCACAGCCGTTTTTTCACGTCGCTCGTTCTATCCATCAAAGTGGACTTTTTGCGAGATGGCGACATGCCTGCTGTTGATCGGTGAGAACCGAAAGAAAATCGCTTTACCTTTTGCAACTCCAAGCGTGTCGGACCTTAAAGATCACATTTCGCAGAATGCTACCTTAGCTGATCTAACTGGCATTAACGACGTAACCTTCCAGGTAAATATGCCATTTTTTAATATTTGTACAATATAATTGCCCCTGTGAACATAGGGAGATACATGTAAACAGGTATGTATTTAGAGGGTGAAGAAAATGTTACATCTTACAGACAATTTATACCGGAGAATATATTTTTTATACTGTCGGAACCAGTGATTGAAACATAGTTTCAACTGTGCTAAAATTGTGACTCGATTGAGTATTTCTTTTGCTCACGGTATTTCATTCAACTTCTGCCAACAGAACAGAACAAGCTCGAAGCTTTGTCGAATCAAAAAAATACGGTGCTATGATAACATACACTTTTGCAAAATTTGATTAATATAATCTGCTCAGACAGATTGTTTGACCCAATCAACTTAGTGACGCTTAAACATATAGAAATTCTATTTAAATGTCATCAATAGTAGGCCCCTATATGAGATAGAAACGAGTCAGAACTGGTTAGCCTGGTGCCCCGATTATGTAGGTGCTTGTTACCCTATACCATTGTGTTCGGGAACCAGGTTATGAATGATACTAGTCAATGCGCATGCGCACAAGGATCACGCGGGAGAAAATGGAGGGCGGTTTGATTTTCTTCGGGGAAGGTTTGTTTCAAACTTTGCGAAATCGTGTCGATTTAGCCCACTATAGTCGCACATATTTATTAGTATTATCTTCATTAGATAGGATTGCAACTACTTCGAACACGTCACTGTTGAAAATGTACTTCAAAATGCTCAGCTCACATAAAAAGTGGGAGTTCATTTGCCTGAATGCGAATCCAATATGGCGGCATACATTTGTTCAGTGATAGCTTTGGTCAGTTTAATGCAGTATACTTACAGTGAATTTTAGTACACAGTATAATAGGAATAGTTAATAACGTCCAGTGGAACACTTGGATCATCATGGAACGATATGCTTGGGATATTTTGAGGTACTATTTACCCTTACTATTTACCCATATAATTTTATTAATATGAAACCAGAATTATATGATGTTTAAAAAGAGCTGGGCTGGACTGGAGGATCGGTTTTTGTAGGTTCTCTTCAGCCCCCACGACTTAGTTTCGTGGGTATATGACGGCTTAGTTTCGTAGGTATATGAAACAAGATTGACTGATAGATTGTTTGCGGCACTTAGTTAAATGTGATTTGTTTATTTTCCAGTTGTATGATGCTGATTTTGAAGAGTTCGTGGACCTCGAGGACCAGGATGAGATACCCGATAAGTCCAAAATCAAGATATTACAGCATACGTCAACAGATGGAGCATTTCACAATGTTCCAGCGCGTACTGATTATAAGGTATCAATGATTCGTGTTCTCCTGTGATGTCTACCCCGTCTTTGATATTCCATATGATATCCAATGTATTCGCACAAAGCAGTGTTTGGAAATGAATCACTGCTATTCACAGATCATGAAAATATAATCATTAATTATTTCAGAACTATTCAAATAACCTAGTATAGTGAAATCTGACCGGAACCTTTGTTAATTTTATTAAGTCTTATAATTATTATTCAGTTCTGGTTTTGTAGCTACACTGTGATCAATGGTTTCAGTTCACTGAATATGTGGATACACGTATATTTGATTTACCCTGTTTCTATGCAGACTAGGCAGGATATAGCCAGTTACTTATGTGCGTCCTTAAACCGCAGTTGAAAAATTTATATTCTTCCCCATTTCAGGAAAGCACAGACACTGGTCCAAGTGACACCGTGGAAATGCATTCTCAACTTGAATAATCAACTGTGTAAGTCAACTTTCATACAGTCTGATTACCGTAGTTTTGTTTCTTTTCCAAAGAATGTAAACTTGATTCAGTTACATGGGCGGGGCTCGACTACTGTGTTGGGATTATTGGACATGCAATTGTTTGCCAAATAAAAATATCATTTTCCTACACATTATATCTCTAAATGGGCTGTTTATTGTAATTTAAATCAAAGGGAGATAATTAGCTGAAACTGCCTTCTTTCAACCATTGAAAGCAAAACAAATCAGGACTTCGTGTTTAGAATTAAGTACGCGAGCTAAAAATAGCCCACGCCAAAATATTTAGGAGAGGGTATTTGAAAGTCAGGCGAGTGGTTGCAATATAATACAATATAAAATATGACCGTTTACATGAGCTAAAAATCACTCTCGTGACATGAATTTACGCGAGTGTTTGCGTGCAGGTGAGCTATCACTCACGCTAAACACGAAGCCCTGCAAATGGGGGCGGGGAGGCTGGATGGAGCTGTCAAGATGTATTTTTCATCATTTAATTTAATATGGATTCTTTTTTTCATACAGATCAACTGGCCATTGCTGTGGTGCCAGTCATTGTGGACCATTTCAAAGAAGACCTAACCATGCTGATCCAAAAAGAAGTGAGTGAATAATTCATCACGAGTGTAATCGATATAGTTCCTGATGCTAATCACATAGATCTAACATACAACGTCGATGAGTATACAAGTAAAAACTTTAGGGCGTTGAAGGCTGAAACTGCATTTCTTCTCTTTTCCCCTATATTACGTGTATGTAAATATTTAACTTAGTAATGAGCGATGCTGGTTCGAATTGGAATTTCGCCTGGTTTGATATTTTTTAAGCCTGTCCAGCGTAAAAACTGACACCTACCTGTACACACGATATGATTTATTAATACATCCGCAGGCAGAATAAAAGGTTTTTGAACATTCAACGTATAATTTAGAAGACTCAATGGTCATGATGGTAAAAGATTATGATTGAAGAATACTATCAATCCCATATGCTTATATATCTTTTATGTTAATTTCAGGTAACTCCTGCTGTTATGACACCAATTATTGTCCACCAGGGTTCCAATATGGAGACCGCGGATACCATCTCTGTCTATGTGGAGAAGCAGAAACTTTTGGACACGACGGATCTCCTGCTGGGATTGAAGTGCCTGCTCGCCGCATATTGGTTTTTCAATATACGCTACAAGGAGAAAGTTAACAACTCCTTGACATAACTCGAACTGTCTTTTCTGAAGTTGTCCTATACAAGGCCAAGACCTACCGTTATCAAGACGGTGACAAAGTTACAGAAGCAGTAAGAGCTACTTCTCACTTACAGAAAAACATTCTTGAACAATGACGCTGTATCATACTTAGGTAAGGGTTTCCTTAGCTTTTCAAGTAGGTGGCAATTCACCGAGGTAGCAGGCTATTATTATGGCATTTAACATTGAGTAATACAGACAACTAAGCAAAGTAGGTGGCTGCCCTGTTGAAAGTAGTCCCAAAAATTGTCGCCTTCTAATAAAACCCCTGTTATGAACATTCGGACACATATTAATGTGTATATTTTACCGCTTGTCCCCCCCCCCCCCAACTCCCCATCAAGTGTCATTGCCATTTTTGTTACCGGTTATACCCTACTCTCTGAGAGTTTTTGATTTTCGGTCTCAGAGGCCAGGGCACACTAGAAGGTTATGTACAAAAGCATTTCATGACAGTTATCCTCAACCCCCCCCCCCCACCCAACAACTCCCCAACCCAGTGTCATTGCCATTTTTGTTACCTGTGATACCCTACTCTCAGAGTTTTCGATTTTCGGTCACAGAGGCTACGGCACCACAGAAGGTTTTGTGCAAATCTTCACTCCAAGCCCCCCCCCCCCCCCCCCCCACCCCCGGCTGGATCTGGTGTTGCTGTCAGTTTCTGTTACTGGTTACCCCTACTCTCTGAGAGTTTTCGATTTTTGGTCTCAGAGGCTAGTGCAAGCCCAGAAGGTTATGTACAAATCTCCACCCCCCTCCCCCCTCCACCCCCGGCCTCTGGTGTTGCTGTCAGTTTCCACCTCCACCCACCCCACCCCCCGGCTGGATCTGGTGTTGTTGTCAGTTTCTGTTACTGATTACCCCTACTCTCTGTGAGTTTTCGATTTTCGGTCTCAGGTTAGGCATCCCAGAAGATTATGTACAACTCTCCCCCCCCCTCTTGCCCTCCCCAACTCTCCCATCCAGTGTCAGTGCCATTTTTGTTACCTGATACGCCCTACTCTCTGAGAGTTTTCGACTTTCGTTCTCAGAGGCTAGGCACCCCAGAGAATCATCTACAAAAGTATTCCCACAAAAGTATTCCATGGCAAAGATCTGCCCACCGGCCCCCCCCCCTCCCCCCACCCGTTGTCATTAAGGAAATTATTCTATGGCAAATATCTGTTTACGAATCCAGAACACTGATCATGGATATGTAACCGGATTGCTACTTTTTATTTCACTATTATCTGTTACCTTTATTTTTATTAATTTTTTCCATGGAGTAAGTTGTTAAATCGGCCCCATACATCGGGGGTAAAGATTTGTAAATTTGTAAAGATATGTAAATAGTTTGTGTGATATCTGTGAGCGGATGAAAGGTAGTGGCGTAAGTGACATGAACACAACGTGCTCAAGTTAGGTTCAGGTGGGATGCTTGTATTTTAAATTGTTTGAACTTTGTGCTTTAGTGGGCGGGAGTAAAGACTTGTGTGTATATAAATAGTTGTACGATATCTGTAGGCGGGTGAAAGTTGGAGGCATAAGTGACATGAACATAACGGGCTCAATTTAGGTTGGGTTGGGATGCTTGTATTTTTAATCGTTTGAACTTTGTGCTTCCAGGGATTGAGAGTGAACTATGCTATCAGGGAGGGCTAACATGAAAAGACCAATGTAAATGTGCTTTTTGTGATTTCCTTAATAAAATATATCATACATAGATTTTCTGTTAATGTTCTTATTGTGTACCTCAACCAAGAGCCACTACTGGGTGGTACGAACACCACTAATTCTCACTAAAAAGGTGCAAATTAACACCTTTTGAAGGTGTAATTATCACGAAATGGGTGTGTTTCAACACCCCTGGAAGATGGAATCGTCTCCAGAAGGTGTATTTTAGCACCTCTAGAAGGTTTAATTTTGGTCAAATGGTGTGAATAAACACCCAAGAGGGTGTAATCTCGGTCAAAAGGTGTAAATTAACACCAATGAAAGGTGTAATTCTTACTAATAAGGTGTGATTTAACACCCCTGGAAGATGGAATGATCACCAGAAGGTGTATTTTAGCACCCCTAGATGATTCAAATTTGCCCAAAAGGTGTGAATGAACACCCAAAGAAGGTGTAATTCTGTTGAAAAGGTGTATGTTTTAAGCAGGACCACGATGTAAACTAGATTGGTGCTAATTGTGTATACCCTGCGTAAATCTATATCTGTCTATCGATCTTAGTGTAGCAACTCTATTATATATATGTGTGTCATACCTCTTATAACAACAATAATACGTTTCTATCAGCCCCATTCTAAAAATCTGAACTTCTTAACCTTTACATAATAACATTCTGTTAAAACGCACACATTTGTGAACAAATGAACAAAACTTTTCATCTTCCAGCTGTTCAATTTTGTCAGTCAAATCACGATCCTCACAACCAGGATGTGGTTCCCATCTCACCCCTTCCCATCCGTGCTTCCCTTAGACATCAAAAATTTTGCTACAGCCACTTCAAGGTCACTGTCAGTGGAGGAGTTATAAATTTACGATCGGCGCTCCCAGTCTCCGCCGCGAACGGAACGTACCCAAGATATTCACATTCCCGCTTCCGGCTTTTAAACCATCAAGTGTGAACCGGAAGTCAGGGGACAAGATTAAGTGAACGATAGCGATACGGAAATTTGAAAGCTGTCGTAATGAATTACCAAGCATGCATAGATAGAAATGGGTTGATACGATCCGATGCAAAACTCTGGATTTCTTTTAGCTTTCACCATAGTCGGAGACAATTCGGTCAACTTAAACGGCACTGAGAGTCTGTTCACTTGATGATTATTATTTTTTATTGCCTTCCTTGATATGTTCTTAGTTGTCCTCCTTTTCCACTGACTGTAAAACGTGCCCACTCATACACTAAGCAGTCAATAGGGCAAAATTATCGAAACAATTTAAGAAAATTCAACAGTAACCATATATATCAAAACCGGAGGACAGCATACATGAATTTTCTGACGAAATCATTCAAGCACAGGTAGAGACATATACTCCAAAATTCACTAGGCAATTACGAAGAACAGATTTCGCTTTTTCCAGCTACAAACCAGTGAGGAAGCAGGTATAGCTTAGACCATTGTGATTGTAAGTTTGTATATTGTGAACATGGTGGAGAATGAAGCGCTTGGTCACCGTCGGGCCTCACAGGTTGTTGTTCCTAATACGAACTTTCATTCTCTCTCGTTTGGGTCGTTTTTCCTATCTGGCGGTCACATAGTTCACCAATTTCCAACAGATGACTTGATAGGTGTATTACACCATACCACTGAAACATATGTATCTAATACAGTTCAGGGGGGGCCTCGGTGGCCGAGTGGTCTAAGGCGCTTCGCTGGTGACCGCTAGCCTCACACCGCTGAACCGGCACGGGTTCGAGCCCAGCTGGTCCATGTGTGAAAGTTTGTCAGTTACTTGCCGAAGGGCGGTGGTTCTCTCCGGATACTCCGGCTTCCTCCACCAACCAAACTGACTGTCACCATATGAGTGAAACAAACTTGAGTGTGACATTAAGCCAAATTCCCTCCCTTCCTAATACAGTTCAAGCCGGTGCTAGGGGGCGTGTGGTCGTGTAATTCATGATGTCCACATGAACATCTACAATGAAAACGTGACTGGGATATAAATCACACAGATCACTTTATATTATTATGAGTATTCCGGCATTGTTTTCCACCACCATTTCAATGTTGCGTTTAATCGAGGAGAAATAACAGCATACTAGCTATATACGGTTGCTGATCCTTACGGCTCGAGCAAGATCAATTATTCTGGAGTAAACTGGAGTGCAATTGTAGAGATAATATGGTCGTTGTTCCGCGTAGCTTTAATTTATCTGGCAGTGAAGTCGACTGATAAAGTGGAACCAGTTTTATCTCTGTCACAAATATTGGGCCCGGTCTCCAGGAATCCGATCGATGAACAGTAATTCAGTTACTGTGGTCGGTCCATGTATACAATGGTGAATTGATTGCTGACACATAGGTCTAATTTCAAGAAGATAATCTTAAAAGAGACATTAAACAATAGAGCAAATACAGCGACTACAAATCTGGACCTTTTCATTCATAGGGCATTCTTTCTCACAACAAGGTAGACGATCACTACTTCGACATAGTTATCTATCCATTTCTGGACAGCAATTTTCCCTAAGGACATACATACGGTGTATCTTGTATATAATTTTGGTTAACCAAAGACTAGGCGCCGTTTTATTAACCTGTGTTTATATCGCATTTATTGTTCCTGTGTTTATATCTTATTCATTATTCGAATGGACAACCACAATCAAAGCATGACTGAGATACATCATACTCTTGACTTGGAAATTCATTTGGATAAAACTAGTGGTCAGTAATCAGGATCTTAGGTAAATAGCATCATAATTTCTTGCTGTCATCATTGAAAACTGTTGATCGATTCTCTCTTGTAGGAAACCATTTTTTTTATTTATTTCATGCATATTTGAAATTCATGCTTACTGTCGTACGAACAAGGACTTTCGATTATTGACTCGGAAATTCTTTTACTGAGGACGTTTGTATATTGAATATCGTATTGGAAGCCTGCTACTTAACACACTACGGGGAAGACCTCTAGGCGAAACAGCTAACATCTTTGACTTCACAATATTACATTATTCGAACGAAATACGACTGTTCTTGTTTGAATGTGTCATATTTTGTTTGTTCAGAAATATCCTTAAAATCCAGTTGTTTTCACAAGAGTTATTCCCCTTCGCCGAGTGTATTACACAGATGACAGTGGCAACAATATGGGCTTTGGGATATTAAATATCCTAACGTAATTAACAAGGAAGCGTAGAGGTCACTAAAATATTCTAAAATGGAATTAAAAGAACCGTGTAACTATAAATATATACATAATTCTAAATATAGGTTTATGTCAAAATATATGTTTCTGTCAAGGTTCTTTTATGTCTGCTCCATTCAAATGTCGATTTAGTAAAGTGTGGATGCAAAAGGAGACGACTGGTGATGCATATTAGTTAATACGTACTGACCAACCTCTTTCACTCCAATGCGTTAGTATGGCTGTGAAGGACATTCGGCAATAGTATTTTTTTAATTCGTTATATCGTATTGTGTCGAAAGCGCTACAGTTCCGCTATCTGGATCAACCAGATCCACGCTTAATCAGCGGCAGTATAAACACAAGTTCCCTCCAGCGGTGCTAGGAATCAATTCTCCCATTTCTCCGCAGTGAAAACCATGTTATAAGTTTTCTCAGACGCCGTAATAAAAAAAGCTTTTAATAACTCCCGCTGATACAGGGTTTGTTTGTAACGTCTGAATGGATTCAAAGATTCGCCAAATTAGACCCGAAGGATATTTAAATATCAATGATCAAGAATCAATACAGGGAGGTAGTCCCTTCTCGAGCGTCCCGAGATTTGCAGGAAGAACGCGCTCTGGGCAGTTGTTTTCGTGGCAAAGTACCCGGATGGAAATATACCAGGAACATTCATTACAGGGAGTAAGTTCTAAATTGCTCATTTCCGAGAGTTTCTTTGAACATAACTGCCATTACGGGATCTCTGTTATCGATCTGGGACTCCAACCAAGTAGTAATCAAGTGGACGTATCTCTGTATTGATTATAGATGTAACAGGCTACATCTTCATCTAAAGGCGATAGAAGCAAACTCAAGGTTTACAAGGCAGTCTTCGTCCATAAAGAAATTTCTTGACGATAATCGAAGGATTTCAATAGCATCATCATCATCCAAGGACTTTAATACCATGAGTATTTCAGCACCAACATCCAAGGGCTAGAGAACATGAGTATTTCAGCACCAAGATACAATGGCTTAAATACCATGAGTATTTCGGAACCAACATCTAAGAATTTCAATACCATGCGTATTTCAGCACCAATATCCAAAAAATTCAATACCATGGGTATTTAAGCACCAAAATCCAAGGACTCCAGTAGCATGAGTATTTCAACACCAACATCCAAGGACATCAATGTCATGACTATTTCAGCACCAACATTCCAGAACTTCAATCCCATGACTATTTCAGCTCAATCATCCAATGACTTCAATAACATGAGTATTTCAGCACCAAATTTCAAGAACTTCAATACCATGAGTATTTCAGCGCTAACATTCAAGCAGGAAGAACAATGCAAATGACCAAAGCCAGGCCAGACTGTAACGGTTAAGATTTATCGATAATGCCAATGTTTATTATATGAGTAGAGTTTAACATGTAGAGTATTTATCAAACAGCTGGTAGTGCAATGTTACAACCGATACAGCATTTCTCAATCTTAACGTAATTAGTGACATTGTTGTAACAAGGTTCTTGTCTGATCCCTTCACTATTGGTCTATATCGTATCGAAGGCATGGTACAACTATGTGATATTTGTCAGATATTCCTTTTCAGTCTACCTTGAGTGATTAGCGCCCCTCATGTAGCCAATAGACATACTCTTTTAAGCAGTCCCCAGATTTCTTACGTCTTCTCATTTCTGAACGGTTTTGTGAAATTCAACAATTAAAGATGTTCGAGTAAGCAACTTTGTGAAAATATCAATGTAATGAGATAGGACAATGGAATAATGACATCATTCAGAAAAGAGAATGATTTCAACAAAGAAACAGCATATGGCTGACTAGCGCACCTTTGGAATTTTCCGATATCAGAAACAAAGAAAATACTTATCCTGAAATAACAGCAGACGAATAGAACGTGAGGGATCGAACATTTATGGTAGAGTATCAACCAGGATAGCTAGCAAGGAACGATTGACTCTGATGGAAAGGGAACCCGTTTTGTCTATGACATCAGTTAACTTGGTCAAACAGGACAGGCGCTCTAACCACCACATCGCCTCCCACAAAAAATCTCAGGCTATGTAATCTGATTTATACACGGAGTTTTATGGATAAAAACGTGTGTTCTATTGTAGAGGCAATATTACTGTTCAGGGTCGATACCAGCATGTTGATTTCACACATATAGGCGAGGAAAAAATCTTGTTCATGTTATAAAATATCATTCTCGCTTGACTCGAACTCCTGATTAGAATTAACCCTACCTGGCCTGCGGGGGGGGGGGGCATAATGGCCCCCCACTACCAAACTTTCTGCGCTGTCTCCGGAACGACAAAAAAATGGAGAGGTGAAACTCCTTGACTTTATAGTTTTTTATATTGGTGTCATTTTGAGCCTATTTGCATAACCACCTGAGCAGAGGATCATGGGTAAATTCAAGATGACGGCAACGTGGGATACCAGAAGAGTGATGATTTTGTCATATTTCTTCAAAGTTTCTCCTTTTCCGCGATGAAAAGTGGGCAAAAACTATTTCATTTCACATCACATTAATATTTACTAATTTATCATGCAGTTTTTGCGGAGAAATTGCATAAATAACAAAATCGGAAAACCCGACCGTAAAATCGACCAAAAAATGTCGTTTTTGAAAATGACGTCACTGTGACGTCATCAAAGCGGCCATCTTGAATTCTTTTTACATTTTCTGGTAGAGCTTGACCAAAGGGTATAGTGTGGTGAGTTTCAGGCCCCCAGCTCAAGGGATAAGAAAAATATTGGGGGGGGGCGGGGCGTTTCGTTACCCCCCTCCCCCCCCCAGGCCTGTAAAGGTCACAAAAAGCTCAGGCCAGATAGGGTTAACATGACTCCTATTTTCTGTACCCCACTCAGTCAGAAGCCTTTGTCACACAGATTCGAAAGCGCAAATTATGAAGTGTTCAAGATCGGAGATAATGGCCTTCCATATAAATGAAAGTAAGGAATGAGTTACAGATAACATCTGGCAGCTTTTGTCCAACACAGTACAGTGCATTTATACAGAAACTCACTTGGTCATGTTTCGGAAACCTTTCTGTGGGCAATAGAATAAAATCAATTCCACGCCATGGACAGGCTTTACAAGTTCTGTCATTCGCCACAGCAAAGAACCTGCTAATAACTCCAACGAACATCAGGCCTCTTACAAGTCTGCAATATGATACAGTGACCACGGAAGGCTATAGAGCGGCACGTTGCTGAATTAGAATTGACATCTCAATCAGGTCCGGCATGAATCAATATTGGTCTGTGTGACTTCTCTTTCTTCAGCCAGGAGAGGTCAATTGTCGATACCCGGTCATTGGTTAATTCTGTAAAATCCGCGGATGTACAAATGTGACATCCGTTAAGGGAGCGTTCCCATTTAACGTTCGTGTTTTCATGGTTTAAACCATTTCGTTTAAACCATGCCACGAACGATGGGTGTATCGTTGGTTCGTTTTTTCAAAAAAACCATTGAAAAAACGAACGACGAAAAAACCATTGCGTTCGTTCGATGGTTTTCTATAGAGTTTCCAAGGCTGTGACTTGCTGCAGAAAAAACGATTAAAAGTAGTTCCGCCTGAGTGACGTCACACTAAGACACGCCCACACACTGCTCGAATGATGGTAGCTCAAACGTGTAGGCTGTTAAGCCGTCGATAACAGGCCTACCGGTATATACCCGGCACCGTATTAAACTGACCACGGTGTGTGTGCATTCTGACGAGAATTTATAAATATAATCTATCATGAACTATTCAGTGTTGGGTTTTTTCTTTTTCTTCTGCTTCTTTTTGCGTCCTTGTCCACGAAATAAGTCAATGTTTGCATTTACTACCCGTTGTGAAAAACTACGAGGGCCATCTGATAATATTATCGCAGAAGTATAGCTAGCGGTATCTCTACATTTGAATTATGAATTTAGATTGCGCTACTTGTACAATGAATTTATTAACACCACTGCCCATAATAATTATATCGGCCACGAATATGTCTAGCTTTAACTTTAGTCTATTATTTTCTAATCCAGAATCGCAGAAAGCCCCTATCGATTGCGTTTTCATGGTAAAAGGATTAGAAAATAACTAAAAATACTCTTCATTGTAGAGTGATTTTATTCACCGGAAATCGCTCTGAACGCTTCCCCGGGGATCTAGACCCCAGGAGCTTCCGGGACCCAGGCGTCCCCTCGACACTCCCCTGAAGTGCTATGATAGTAGCCCCCCCCCCTTGCCTCGTGAGGCCGTACCACTATTCAATTTGCTTTCGACGCCCAGCCAAGATTCACATCTCACATTTTTTCAGGAATAAGACACCAAAAATTTCTTGTAATGTTGAATGATTGATATTATTTTTATTTAAATTCATTTAAAAACATACGCAGCGCTTTTGTGAAGAATGCCTAAATTTCCATGTCAACACAATTTAGTGTTATTCTTGAAATAAACATTTTCGTTTCAAAGTTATTAATCATTTGAAATGCCATCATGTCATGTATTTTGCGATACATACTAAATGATATAAGAGTTCAAATAAGCGTGGCTTGAATTTTCCGGCAAAATTTGTCTATCTGGCCTATGCAAGTAATATATTTAACTCCATGGTTAAACTGAATTACTCTTTTTGTTGTATTTTTTTTCAGTCAGTATGTTTAATCAAAATAGTCGGCCCAGTGCTATGAGTATTTTATTATATAATCTGGTAAAGCTATCCAGTTGTGATACTGTAAATCAAGGCACATTATTAAACATATCTCAAACGATGGTCGCTTGTGATGCTGAATTAGATTTTGTCGCATTATATATTATAATATCATATGTCACTATATGATATTGTCTAATAACATTTTATTTCTTTTAGATATGAATTATTAATAAGATCAAAGGCTGTCGTTATACATGTATGCAACAAATCGCAAGTCGCAGGTTGAACTTCCTTTACGACAATAATTTGTGTTCTGTCCCACAAATATTGCCCTTTGGATGAACTCGGCTTAACATGGATAATGTTAAGGATGGTAGTTTCCAGTATGTCATGATTTGTATATTTGTTGTCATCCATTCGAAACAATTATTTGAATTATTAAAATAATTGAGACATGAAAGTATTGTTATTGTTGATATTTTTTCAAATGTTACTCTTACTTCTGATGGAATTGACTTTTTGATGATCTTCAAAAATGTAGTATTCCTAGTTAATAAATCTAACCATGAACTGTGACCAGGATAACCTTCGGTCTGAACAGACCGCATGTTGATTTATGCTTTCCCAGCTGATTGCATCGAGTAAAAACTCTTGGTCAGGCTCATTAAACTTAGTAGTTTGTTTACTATTATCTGTTTGCCAGAAAAGTGGGACAGGCGGATTTTATTTTTATTATTTCTATTTTTAGTTGGGAACAATTAGTCATTGTTAATTCAACTGGCAAAATACACAAATATATTACTGTTCTCCAATTCATTTCCAAAGCATGTGGAACCTTCTCAATATTTATCAATGCTTATCAACGAACTATTAAGTTTAATGGGCCTAATGTACAAAATATCATCGATTACATATTACATGTATTGTACAGGGGCTTTACCATGTCGGGTAATAAACTCGTTTGGATGAACTGGGATGAGATTACTGGTTGGGCGACCTAACCTTCCCCTCCCCCCCCCCCACACTCCTCCGTCAACCAACACTGACCCTGATGACCATAAACCCCCGCCATCACCACATCGGACTTCCATAGACCACACATAACGGTTCCATAGAAAATAATTACTCACCTGACTCGCTTGCCATGCTGGGGGGTAAATTCCTTCCTTGTAAACAAACAGTCGGTCACAAAAATCGAACGACTACTTATCAGGATTAGCAGGAAAGTACAATGCGACGATAAACGATCATGTGGTAGGATACTGTGATAGATACGACTTGTGCGACGAAAAACAATTAATTGAGCAGGTTAGTACTACTACTACTACTAGTTTAATTTGGATGGCGCTTTCAATTTAATAAAATTATACGCGCCAGGTCGTTGCATTGAGTTTGATGTGCAACATAAATATTGATTTAAAATATCCAACTATACGGATTTGTAATGGATTAAAAAATATGTAGACAAATCAAACTCCAAATGCGTTATTTAATGTCATGGTGAGGTTAGAGACATAAAAAGAAGGGAGCATATGTATGGACCAACACACTTAATTTAATAATAATAAAATCCTAACGACCCTTTCTAAAAAATAAATATATATAAAACTGAACTAAAAAGGCTAATATAGCACATGCATATTTTGTTTAAACAAAAATTAAACTCATCATATAGATTTAGATTTGACAATGTGAGAAAAATCGAGATTAGATGTAATATCTATACTCATCCTGATGAAGACAGTGAATGATGACCTCGTGGTATCATCAGACACCAATGTCCAACCAGGACAAGCAAAGACATTATTTAAAATAAAACTGTTTACCCCAACCCCCTCCCTTAAGCAAATGTAAGAAAATGTATATTAAACAGAGTGGTGAATAAAAACGAGATTTGATGTAATATCCGATGAACACTGTGAATGATGAGCAGGTTAGAAATAGTGTATGTCCTTTTATTGCAATATACCCGTGTGTCTCTCTCCACGTGTTCCTTTCATCGTGCGTACAATTTCTACATTTTGTTTTGTTTTGAAAGTTTCTTGACGCCATTACGTGTCTGGCAGCAAAGCATTCTTGTGATGTTCGCGGCCACACTTCACACCTGGACACACAACGGTGGTCTCCTCGATACCGTCTACAACTCAAATGTGTTTATTTAACCTTAGATCAACAGAAATTTCGATTCACGGTCTCCGTTACAGTCCGTATATTGCCGTTGTTTTTATTTATTGAATAGCAATTCAGAAAATGATAGAATTTTAGTTACGACAATTCTCAACACTGGGACGTTATTATCAAAATGGCTTCGGTATTATCATGGAGCCTACAAAAGTAGGCTCCATGGTATTATATACGGTCCGGATTAGAGCTTACTACGGTTGAAGAACTTTTGGATATTATATCCCACAGCTTGCTATCAGATGATAAGTGTCACAAAGAATATATTAATTTACAGATAGATAGATTTATTGCTCAGTTTTGTCCATAGGACTAAAATGCATATACATTAAGACATACATTAAAACAAATATAACATGAGTACATTAAGACAGAACAATTAAGACACTAAAACAATAGGACATTAAAAGAAACATCATACAAGAAACATAAAAACAATGTGAAAACATCACAGACAATATCAAACAAAGACAACAAAATACATTGAATACATCACTGATGATTTAGCGTTCTCGTGGGTGCCTTGGGTTATACTTGTGATGTCAGGTTAGGATATACATGGGCTAAGACTGCTGTGCATTAAAACATATATATAAATATTACATGTATTTATTTAAATCTTGATATTTTTGTAATTATAAGCTGCTATTTCTATGTTAAAACAACACGTCTATGATTATCTATTGATACTATCTGTAGATATTCCATTATAATTGAACATTACATACAATTAATCCTTGTAATAAATTTCTTATTTTAATTTACCTCGGATTCGGAAGTTATTTGTGGAAAATTGGTTCCGGTAACTGTGTATGCTTAGTTCCAACCGACCTTCTGGGGCCTTATAATTCACGCGCCATTCTGAACGTATTTACTTCAAGAATTCAAATAACGCCGCTGTTACATGCAGCACATAAAATATATCACATTTGGTTAAAGTTACGGTAGCATTAAACAAACTTGACCCAAATCTGCACCCTTAAATATAGTTAAAAGTATTAATCACAATGAACACACATCAATAAAGATTCGGACATTTGAAAGCTAACACAATGCTGCTTTTAATTATTTGTCATATGTCCAAAAAAATCATTGTTCTTGCTAAAACTTATATTTACAAATTGTTAATCGAGAAAGAAATAAATTTTAAAAATGAAAAAAATGAAGATTTCTTTTTGGGATGGGGCGTTGAAGGAATTACGGAGCTGATGAATTACCATGGAAAGATTGATATTCAATAAATGATATCGCGGTGCTTGTGGAATTCGGGGCTGGCGTTTGTTTACTACACGTACATATAGCCATCAATATATTAGACTAGATATAATATAAATTCAGATAACAATGAATAATGCGGTCGAGGATTGGCAAGGAGATAGCCTTCAGAGCGAACCGAATAACCATGCAGGGTTTGACGCGAGGGTGTCTACTCAAGCCGGGGAAAAAACGTGCATTAATTACTTCTGTCGTCTAATTATGTAGCTGAACTTCAACATCTAGTTACACGTAAAATTAATTTACTGCCTATCCAAACGTCAGAGAATTCTGCTTTGAATTAACGGATTCTTTTCTCCGTGCCCACGGAGATTGTGTTATCAGGCTGGATAATACGAACATCACGTGATTGTATTATTGCGCCATCGTTTTCCAGCGAACGATCGAACGATGGCAAACAAAGAAGGAAAAAAACGCAATGGTTTTCTGTAAAACGAACGACTTCGTTCACTGGCTAACGAACCAATGCGTTGAATGTTTTTTTCAATGGTTTTCCACGAAAATCAAAACGATGGGTGTAGAACGACTTGGTTTTTTTTCGGTAATTTAAACGAACGAAGCAAAAACCATAATTGGGAACGCTCCCTAACTGACATTGAGTTTAATTGCTTATTTTTAGGAGTGTTATCGATCTAAGGTTTACATGTAGAACTTCACAGGGTTAGGACAACACTTTGGCAAACACGACTTGTAGAACTTGTTCAACTGTAGATATCAACCCATTAATTAAGTATTAATGTACCCCGTACGTTCTTGCCTTTCTCGCAGCGTGGATCAAAGCAAGTTACGAGACAGGGTCATTTTCCTGGTTAACTTTACATTCCATTCCGTGTATTCTAGGGTCCTCTGTGCAACCGATTGGTCCAGGTGACTTCGCTGGCGATCGCCAGTCTCACACCTCTGAATCCGCACGAGTTCGAGCCCCGCTGGTGCATGTGTGAAAGTTTGCCAGTTCCTTGCCGACGGACGGTGGTTCTCTCCGAGTACTACAGCTTTTTTTCACCCTTCAAACTGGCGGCCACATTATAAGTGAAATAATCGTTTGAATGTGACATTACACCAAATCCTCCCCCTGTCTGTTCAACTTGTGTCGATTGTTTCCGTTTTAGTTGTTTTCGGACAAAATACTTTTACAGTCCGATTAGTGGAATGTATCTAATGTCTAAGTTTTGAGGGTAGTGATTTGCTCTACTTGTGACAAACAATTCGGTTATGGTAAAACGATGAACGTGAGCCACCATACCAACTTAATGAATTATTGACAGATTCTCTCTTGCAGTAAACTAACTTGTGTTTATCTAAATTTCTACTTCATTTTTGGATTACGCTGTAAGCTGTTAGTGTAGCGAGCGCGAACATTTTCATGGACGCCCGCTGTTTGTTGGACGTGACGATTGTATCTAAAGGTAACCAAGTGCACTAGTTGACCTGAGAGTATTATACTAGCATGTATCATGATACAATCTCTCACAGAAGGTAACAAGAATTACAAGCGTCTGGTCCGACATTCAGAATTCAGCCGTTTTCCATTAAAGAATATCCGCGTTCATAATCCAAAGACCTAACAGCATTAGCATCAAATTCATAAAGACAATCATAGTATACATAAACATATGCTAGTTTCCTGCAAGAGAATCGATCAACAGTTTTCACTGATGCCGGCAAGACATAATGATGTTCAGAAAAATATCAACTTCGTATCGTTGATCAGTATTCCATATGATATGAAGTCCCGTCCGCATCAATGTTATTTCGTAATAAAACAAAGGAACCAGACCGACCCTAATCTTACCATCTTGTCAGCACAAACCCATATTTTTAAGAGACGCAATTGCTGTATTTGATTCATAACCCATATCTGCCCAGTTTACTCTCAACACTTGTCGCAAGGAGAATAAATGGTAATAGCTGATTTGCACAACCATATAATGCGCATGCGCACCGTGGTTTAATATTCAATTCACAGCCATTGTTGATGACCAAATCCTTTCGTATAATACACCGTTGTGAAGTGAGAAGAACTGAGCAGATAACGCCATACTCAACTACCGATTACATATTCAGTTTTGGCCATAATGGTAGGTGCATGGTCCCTATTTATTGGCGTTGATAGATCAAGACAATTCTAGAACCTCTTGTGACTTCGATGTAGTGCCCACTGTATACAGGAAAGTGCGTCTTCAAAGGATTTACTCGAGTAAATATAACAAGTTGAATTCTATGATCTTTGGAGAATAGGCACAATGACGGGAAAGGGTGGCATATTTGATTGAGAAAAAGTAAGGGGAAATACTTAATTAAATTATTTGGCGTTAAGGGCACAATGCCCTCCTGTACACACTTTTACACACCCTCTAGAACGTCTTTACACAGAGCTGAAAATATGCCACACAGCTATGGTAATGTATATATTTCTTGAAAACACATTCCTTGAGGATTCCAAGTATAAAGGTTTGCTCATTGTATACCTGTATGTTCTGAAGATATTTAATTTTAATTTTTAAAACTCTATTTTCAAAAAAGTATTCAACTTATCGTAAGTTACTTCATTATTTCCTGTAGAAGACAACCCCAACAAGAAATCCGTGTCTCACTTTTATAAATTTTGGTCTGGTTCTCATTTTATTGACATTTAATGGATTATTTCTTCACAGAATCGAGCCCCTCACAGTTTTGAACTTTTAAGTTGAATTAAATGTCAATAGAAAAAAGGACTGCACAAAAATTGACAAAACTGAGACACGATTTCCTGTTGGAGTTGTCTTCCACAGGAAATGATGATGCAAGTTACGAAAAGTTGAATACTTTCTTTAAAATAGCCATTTAAATAAGAAGGCTCATTTTTTAAAATTATTTTGTTTAAATTTGAATATCTTCACAACCTACAGATTTATATTGAACAAATTTATATATTTGGAATCCATAAGAAATGCGCTTTCAACAAATATATACATTACCACAGCTATAAGGCACACTTTTAGCGGTACAAAGACAAATTCTAGGGGGTGTGCAAAAGTGTCTGCAAGAGGGCTGTTTATCCTTAGCGTAGATCTATGATATTGGGTGCATAGCCAAAATGGAGAGATGTCTATGGCGCTAATAGAGACTAGCTTATAAGAATATTGAGTGACCGAGCGAACAGAAACGTACTGAGATATATGATTAAGCAAAACAGGAAAATACTGTTTGATTTTACTAGGGGTTATATAAATTTACAACAGATCGGATAATACGTACATGTATCTTTAGTAAGCATATAGAAAGAGTGGAAATACAGGAACGAGGCATTACATATGTTTGGAAATGCTGGAGTACAGTAATATGTGATTATGGGAAATAGAGGGAATACTGGGCAGATTTGCAGATGTATAAACGACATTGATACAGAGTCGCACTGTTTGGGGACCTTGGATATTTATCACCATGCGTCACTGAGGCATGGGAGAATATGTGGAGTGGTGTCGGGAACGAGTTGCGCGGCATGCTCTGCATGACCAGTGCCCATCGTACCACGATGGAGTGCAGAAGTAAAATCAAAGAAAACCGAACATTTGTCAGATACTGTACATGCAGCCCGTTTGGCGGATCTATGTCGACTGGCTGCTTTTCAGACATTTATTCCGGTAAACCATGATCTATGTGTGCCTGCGTAGCATCTGAGAAAAAAGTATGCAACCTAAAAATATTAAACCACATGAAAATCAAAGTCGCATGTTTGTGGACTGCCATTTAATCAATTAAATTAAAGCCCATAATCCCAAGTATCCAGATTACCTTTCTTTAGACAGGTGGATCGTGTATGCACGTGATCACTGAATCACCTACATGTAATGAAATCTGTCTCGATATCAAACTATTTGGTCACATTGTCAATGACGTCATTTCGACGAGATTAATCAACGAGTATTTTTTCGCCGTATGACTCTAGAAAATGTCTATTTAAATTCGAGACAATAACATCTTCATAGTTATTTACGTTATTTATTGATTTTAGACTTCTACGCGGAATGTTCAATACTTCTATAAACGCCGAGCTTCCAGATGTAAATCGCAGTTTTTAAATCTTCAAAGTGGTTAGGGTTTTTTCAATATTTTGATAAATACTTTGATGCAAACATTTACATGTAGTTTCCGATTTTACCAGTATTGCTGTTGTTAACGCATTGTCGGGAGGTGGGGGGGTTGTCGCTTTCGCGCGTCGTCACGTGAGCAATGACGTCGATTCATGCGTTTCACGGTTGGAGATTCCTCTCTCGCGTGCTGCTCTTCCAAAAACGGAAGGGACAATTTTACTCAACTATATGAAAATCACACAAAGACGTTTACGCCAACAAGTGACGTCGAACCGGAAATGCAGCGCACCGAGGAACAGTCAATAGCATTGCGATCACAACCAGTTTTCTATTTCTAAGAAACAACTATCGTCGCTTTCCCCGAAAATAATCTTTTATCGTCTTGATGTTCTCCAGATTGTGCGGGTTTCAATATTAGATCCAATGTGGCTCAGCAATCAAAATATTGTTTGAAGCCTATCACGTAAAAAAGAACTGTATTCCTCGTGCGCTCTGTCACATAAGTTGCAAGCAATTAGTGCCATATATCGAATACATCAGCCAAGGCTGCATCTGGTATTCTGATTATTTTGGGTAGGATACTGAAGGATTACGCTATATGATTTCAACCTATTTACTATGTTTACAGACACAGAAAAAAATAAACGTTTGCTGGAGAAAAACGACCTAATATTGCCAGTCAAGCAAACTGACGCAGAAAATGACTCCTGGCTGGCTGGCTAAATTCAAAAGCCAAGCGGATTGTCTAGAGCTACAATGTTTTATCGATTTGGAGTATTTTTTTGTCAAACAGCAGTACAGAAACATGAGAAATGATTGATTGATCAGAAAATGACAAGGCCTTATTAAATAATGTCGTGTTAAGCGAATATATGGGTGGTAAATGGCTGTATATGAAATAAATTGTTGCAATAAATACTGTATTACTTCTCCGTCGAGGGAATTATTCCTATAGTAAGAGGACTCCATTATCATGACTATTTCAGGACCAACATCCATGGACTTCAATACCATGACTATTTCAGGACCAACATCCAAGGACTTCAATACCATGACTATTTCAGGACCAACATCCAAGGACACCATGACTATTTCAGGACCAACATCCAAGGACCATGACTATTTCAGGACCAACATCCAAGGACTTCAATATCATGACTATTTCAGGACCAACATCCAAGGACTTCAATACCATGACTATTTCAGGACCAACATCCAAGGACTTCAATACCATGACTATTTCAGGACCAACATCCAAGGACTTCAATACCATGACTATTTCAGGACCAACATCCAAGGACTTCAATACCATGACTATTTCAGGACCAACATCCAAGGACTTCAATACCATGAATATTTCAGGACCAACGTCCAAGGACTTCAATACCATGACTATTTCAGGACCAACATCCAAGGACTTCAATACCATGACTATTTCAGGACCAACATCCAAGGACTTCAATACCATGACTATTTAAGGACCAACATCCAAGGACTTCAATACCATGACTATTTAAGGACCAACATCCAAGGACTTCAATACCATGACTATTTAAGGACCAACATCCAAGGACTTCAATACCATGACTATTTAAGGACCAACATCCAAGGACTTCAATACCATGACTATTTCAGCACCAACATTCAAGAAATTCAATAACATGAGTATTTCAGCAACAACATTCAAGAACTGCAATACCATGAGTTTTTCAACACCAACGTTCAAGCAGAACGATCAATACAAATAAACAAAGCTAGTTTCTTGCCAGACTGTAACGGTTAACATTTGTCGATAACACCAATGTTTATTATACGAGGAGATTTCAGTGCATGCGCGTCATATTTTCCGCCATTTCTTTAATAATATATAGCCATAATTTGTTAAATAGCTTTCTCTTGAAAACGGACGGTGTTATTACTGACAGATTATCCTCTCTGAATTACTGAAATGACGGCAGGACCACGGGAGTAGAGTTTAACATGTTCAGTATTTAACAAACAGCTGGTATCGCAATGGTACAACCGATACAGCATTTCTCAATCTTAACGTAATTAGTGACTTTGTTGTAACAAGGTTCTTGTCTGATCTCTTCACTATTGGTCTAGATCATCATATCGAAGGTATGGTACAACTATGTGATATTTGTCAGAAATTTCTCCTCGTCTACCTTGAGTGATTAGCGCCCCTGTTGTAGCCACCATACATACTCTTTTAACCAGTCTCCAGATTTCTGACGTATTCTGATTTCTGAACGGTTCTGTTAAATTGAACAATTAAAGACGTTCGAGCGAGCAACTTTGTGAAAATATCAATGTAGTGAGAGGGGTAATAACAGCATTCAGTGTACAGGATGATTTCAACAAAGAAACAGCATATGGCTGACTAGCACACCTTTGGAATTTTGCGATATCAGAAACAGAGAAAATACTTATCCTGAAATTACAGCAGACGAATAGAACGTGAGAGATCGAACTTTTACGGCAGAGTATGAACCGGAATAGTTAGAAATCAAAGATTGACTCTGATGGAAAGTGAACCAGTATTGTCTATGATATCAATTAATTAGTCAAACAGGACAGACGCTCTGATCACCACAACGCGATCCACAAAAAGTGTCAGGTTTTGTAATCTGATTTATACATGTAGTTTTATGGATGAAAACGTGTGTTCTATTGTAGAGGCAGTAGTACGGCTCAGGGTAGATACCATCATGTTGATTTCACATATATAGGCGAAGAAAAAATCTTGCTCATATTATAAAATATCATTCTCGCTTGACTCGAATTCCGCATCAGAATTAACATGACTCTTCTTTTCTGTACGCCACTCAGTCAGAAGTCTTTGTCACATAGATTCGAAAGCACACATAATGAAGTGTTCAAGAACGGAGATAACGTCCTCCCGTAGAAATGAAAGTAAGGAATGGGTTACTGATAAGATCTGGCGGCTCTTGTCCAACAATGTACAGCGCATTAATACAGAAACTCATTTGCTCATGTTTCGGAAACCTTTCTGCGGGCAATAGAATAAAATCAATTCTACGTCATGGACAGGCTTTACAAGTTCTGTCATTCGCCACAGCAAAGAATCTGTTAATAACTCGCGCCAACAAGAGACCTGTTACAAGTCTGCAAGGTTATACAGTGACCACAGAAGGCCATAGAGCGGCACGTTGCTGAATTAGAATTGACATCTCAATCAAGTCCGGCATGAATCAATATTGGTCTGTGTGACTTCTCTTCCTTCAGCCAGGAGAGGTCAATTATCGAGACCCGGTCATTGGTTAATTCTGTAAAATTCGCGGATGTACAAATGTGCCATCCGTTAACTGACATTGAGTTTAATTGCTTATTTTTAAGAGTGTTATCGACCTAGGTTTTTCATGTAGCACTTCGCAGGGTTAGGACAACACTCTGGCAAACACGACTGGTAGAAACTTGTTCAACTGTAGATATCAATCCAGTAATTGAGTATTAACGTACATCGTACGTTCTTTCCTTTCTCGCTGCGTATAGCAAGTTACGAGACAGGGTCATTTTTCCTGGTTAACTTTACATACCATTCCGTGTATTCTAGGTTCCTCGGTGCAACCGATTGGACCAGGGGGCTTCGTTGGTGATCTCTAGCCTCACACCTCTGAATCCGCACGAGTTCGAGGCCTGCTGGTGCATGTGTGAAAGTTTGCCAGTTCCTTGCCGACGGACGATGGTTCTCTCCTAGTCCTACGGCTTTTTTCACCATTTAAACTGGCGGTCACCTTATGAGTGAAATAATCGTTTGAGTGTGACATTAAACCAAATCCGCCCCCATGTCTGTTCAAGGACCATCCAAGAATTAACCCAAGAAACGGACTGGTATTTGTGATCTGTCAGTTAACTTCCATCATGAACGAGCAAGTAAATGTACTTCGAGCCTTGTAATTTACTGCCACAAATCTTGCACCTGGCGATTGCGACAGAGTAAAACTACAGGAGGGATATTATTCATTTGTATTCTCAAACCTCGACTTACTGATAAACCAGGAAGAGAACGGCGATTTGCTAATTAAACACGGGAAAACCACAGCGGCTATTGTCGCCGACGAGGCTCATGCGGTGATTCGATGGTAAGTTTATAAACAGGTAAATTATATTAATAAAATAATAATAATAATAAATTATAATATAAATTTTAAATATAATACTGAAAATTGTGATAATACTGTTATTGTCATTTTTTAATTCAAAGCCAATTTATTTGATAAACATTTTTTAGTTTGAGCAAATTTAAATAAGTTAGTTTGATAAAAAAATTGCCATTTGAAAAAAAAACTGAATTAATTATTAAATTAAGCCACAGTTGCTAAACTCAAATCCGTTATTTTCAGACAAAATCTTAATATTATTTATGGTTAAACACATTTAACTGCAGATATCTTATTATTTAATATTTAGTACTGTGAGGAAATTAGGCCAATGATGTGTTCCGATGCACATGTCTCGTCCACCTCCTTCACTGATTGTTTTCTATTACTTACTTGTTGCACATAAATACATAATAATATATACCTCGCTGAAGTTCAGATGAGTAATTTTGGCTGAGTAATTTTTCAATATTATATTTTGTGTTGACGTTGATTTGTGTTGTGTTATAAATTACCCTCCCTTACTGAGTTCAAGACCGGCGACATGAAACACAGATATCATTCGATACACATGCCCATAATATCATTTTCTGAAAGACGCACGCTTGTTGATTGTCTGGTCACGTCTACCACACTGTTTGAACCATTTTCCAGGGTCATTATCAATTAATGCTTACAATAGCTCTCAGCTTCAAATGTTGTTTACAATATGACCACCCGTCTTTACGCGGTGATCAGCTGTGAGGACGTGGTCAGCCGGAAAATATAACACGCTCTCTTATTGGCTCAGCGAAAAAGACGCAATGCGGCTGCGCGCCAGGCATTTGTATAGGGGAGCCTTGTTTACCGACGGTTTGGAGGTTACAAACTCTGACGTTGCGAGAATGCAGCCAAGGCTGCATCTGGTGTTCTGATCATGTTGGTGTAGGATACTGAAGGATTACGCTATATGATTAAAACCTATTTACTCTGTTTACAGACACAGAAAAAAATAAACGTTTGCCGGAGAAAAACGACCTAATATTGCCAGAAAGCAAACTGACCCAGAAAATGACCCCCGAGTCTGGCTAAATTCAAAAGCCAAGCGGATTGTCTAGAGTTACAATGTTTTATCGGTTTGGAGTATTTTTTTGTCAAACAGCAGTACAGAAACATGAGAAATGATTGATTGACCAGAAAATGACAAGGCCTTATTAAATAATGTCGTGTTAAGCGAATATATGGGTGGTAAATGGCTGTATATGAAATAAATTGTTGCAATAAATACTGTATTACTTCTCCGTCGAGGGAATTATTCCTATAGTAAGAGGACTCCATTATCATGACTATTTCAGGACCAACATCCAAGGACTTCAATACCATGACTATTTCAGGATCAACATCCAAGGACTTCAATACCATGACTATTTCAGGACCAACATCCAAGGACTTCAATACCATGACTATTTCAGGACCAACATCCAAGGACTTCAATACCATGACTATTTCAGGACCAACATCCAAGGACTTCAATACCATGACTATTTCAGCAACAACATTCAAGAACTGCAATACCATGAGTTTTTCAACACCAACGTTCAAGCAGAATGATCAATACAAATAAACAAAGCTAGTTTCCCTCCGTCGAGGGAATTATTCCTATAGTAAGAGGACTCCATTATCATGACTATTTCAGGACCAACATCCAAGGACTTCAATACCATGACTATTTCAGGACCAACATCCAAGGACTTCAATACCATGACTATTTCAGGACCAACATCCAAGGACTTCAATACCATGACTATTTCAGGACCAACATCCAAGGACTTCAATACCATGACTATTTCAGGACCAACATCCAAGGACTTCAATACCATGACTATTTAAGGACCAACATCCAAGGACTTCAATACCATGAGTATTTCAGCAACAACATTCAAGAACTGCAATACCATGACTTTTTCAACACCAACGTTCAAGCAGAATGATCAATACAAATAAACAAAGCTAGTTTCTTGCCAGACTGTAACGGTTAACATTTGTCGATAACACCAATGTTTATTATACGAGGAGATTTCAGTGCATGCGCGTCATATTTTCCGCCATTTCTCTCATAATATATAGCCATAATTTGTTAAATAGCTTTCTCTTGAAAACGGACGGTGTTATTACTGACAGAATATCCTCTCTGAATTACTGAAATGACGGCAGGACCACGGGAGTAGAGTTTAACATGTAGAGTATTTATCAAACAGCTGGTGTCGCAATGGTACCACCGATACAGCATTTCTCAATCTTAACGTAATTAGTGACTTTGTTGTAACAAGGTTCTTGTCTGATCTCTTCACTATTGGTCTAGATCATCATATCGAAGGTATGGTACAACTATGTGATATTTGTCAGAAATTTCTCTTCGTCTACCTTGAGTGATTAGCGCCCCTGTTGTAGCCACCATACATACTCTTTTAACCAGTCTCCAGATTTCTGACGTCTTTTGATTTCTGAACGGTTCTGTTAAATTGAACAATTAAAGACGTTCGAGCGAGCAACTTTGTGAAAATATCAATGTAGTGAGAGGGGTAATAACAGCATTCAGTGTACAGGATGATTTCAACAAAGAAACAGCATATGGCTGACTAGCACACCTTTGGAATTTTGCGATATCAGAAACAGAGAAAATACTTATCCTGAAATTACAGCAGACGAATAGAACGTGAGAGATCGAACTTTTACGGCAGAGTATGAACCGGAATAGTTAGAAATCAAAGATTGACTCTGATGGAAAGTGAACCAGTATTGTCTATGACATCAATTAATTAGTCAAACAGGACAGACGCTCTGATCACCACAACGCGATCCACAAAAAGTGTCAGGTTTTGTAATCTGATTTATACATGTAGTTTTATGGATGAAAACGTGTGTTCTATTGTAGAGGCAGTATTACGGCTCAGGGTAGATACCAGCATGTTGATTTCACATATATTGGCGAAGAAAAAATCTTGCTCATATTATAAAATATCATTCTCGCTTGACTCGAATTCCACATCAGAATTAACATGACTCCTCTTTTCTGTACGCCACTCAGTCAGAAGTCTTTGTCACATAGATTCGAAAGCACACATAATGAAGTGTTCAAGAACGGAGATAACGTCCTCCCGTAGAAATGAAAGTAAGGAATGGGTTACTGATAAGATCTGGCGGCTCTTGTCCAACAATGTACAGCGCATTAATACAGAAACTCATTTGCTCATGTTTCGGAAACCTTTCTGCGGGCAATAGAATAAAATCAATTCCACGTCATGGACAGGCTTTACAAGTTCTGTCATTCGCCACAGCAAAGAATCTGTTAATAACTCGAGCCAACAAGAGACCTGTTACAAGTCTGCAAGGTTATACAGTGACCACAGAAGGCCATAGAGCGGCACGTTGCTGAATTAGAATTGACATCTCAATCAAGTCCGGCATGAATCAATATTGGTCTGTGTGACTTCTCTTCCTTCAGCCAGGAGAGGTCAATTATCGAGACCCGGTCATTGGTTAATTCTGTAAAATTCGCGGATGTACAAATGTGCCATCCGTTAACTGACATTGAGTTTAATTGCTTATTTTTAACAGTGTTATCTACCTAGGTTTTTCATGTAGCACTTCACAGGGTTAGGACAACACGCTGGCAAACACAACTGGTAGAAACTTGTTCAACTGTAGATATCAATCCAGTAATTGAGTATTAACGTACATCGTACGTTCTTTCCTTTCTCGCTGCGTATAGCAAAGCAAGTTACGAGACAGGGTCATTTTTCCTGGTTAACTTTACATACCATTCCGTGTATTCTAGGTTCCTCGGTGCAACCGATTGGACCAGGGGGCTTCGTTGGTGATCTCTAGCCTCACACCTCTGAATCCGCACGAGTTCGAGGCCTGCTGGTGCATGTGTGAAAGTTTGCCAGTTCCTTGCCGACGGACGATGGTTCTCTCCTAGTCCTACGGCTTTTTTCACCATTTAAACTGGCGGTCACCTTATGAGTGAAATAATCGTTTGAGTGTGACATTAAACCAAATCCCCCCCATGTCTGTTCAAGGACCATCCAAGAATTAACCCAAGAAACGGACTGGTATTTGTGATCTGTCAGTTAACTTCCATCATGAACGAGCAAGTAAATGTACTTCGAGCCTTGGAATTTACTGCCACAAATCTTGCAACTGGCGATTGCGACAGAGTAAAACTACAGGAGGGACCTTATTCATTTGTATTCTCAAACCTCGACTTACTGATAAACCAGGAAGAGAACGGCGATTTGCTAATTAAACACGGGAAAACCACGGCAGTTATTGTCGCCGACGAGGCTCATGCGGTGATTCGATGATAAGTTTATAAACAGGTAAATTATATTAATAAAATAATAATAATAATAAATTATAATATAAATTTTAAATATAATACTGAAAATTGTGATAATACTGTTATTGTCATTTTTTAATTCAAAGCCAATTTATTTGATAAACATTTTTTAGTTTGAGCAAATTTAAATAAGTTAGTTTGATAAAAAATTGCCATTTGAAAAAAAACTGAATTAATTATTAAATTAAGCCACGGTTGCTAAACTGAAATCCGTTATTTTCAGACAAAATCTTAATATTATTTATGGTTATAACCAGGGAAACACATTTAACTGCAGATATCTTATTATTTAATATTTAGTACTGTGAGGAAATTAGGCCAATGATGTGTTCCGATGCACATTTCTCGTCCACCTCCTTCACTGATTGTTTTTATTACTTACTTGTTGCACATAAATACATAATAATATATACCTCGCTGAAGTTCAGATGAGTAATTTTGGCTGAGTAATTTTTCAATATTATATTTTGTGTTGACGTTGATTTGTGTTGTGTTATAAATTACCCTCCCTTACTGAGTTCAAGACCGGCGACATGAAACACAGATATCATTCGATACACATGCCCATAATATCATTTTCTGAAAAACGCACGCTTGTTGATTGTCTGGTCACGTCTGCCACACTGTTTGAACCATTTTCCAGGGTCATTATCAATTAATGCTTACAATAGCTCTCAGCTTCAAATGTTGTTTACAATATGACCACCCGTCTTTACGCGGTGATCAGCTGTGAGGACGTGGTCAGCCGGAAAATATAACACGCTCTCTTATTGGCTCAGCGAAAAAGACGCAATGCGGCTGCGCGCCAGGCATTTGTATAGGGGAGCCTTGTTTACCGACGGTTTGGAGGTTACAAACTCTGACGTTGCGAGAATGCAGCCAAGGGTGCATCTGGTGTTCTGATCATGTTGGTGTAGGATATTGAAGGATTACGCTATATGATTAAAACCTATTTACTCTCTTTACAGACACAGAAAAAAATAAACGTTGCCGGAGAAAAACGACCTAATATTGCCAGAAAGCAAACTGACCCAGAAAATGACCCCCGAGTCTGGCTAAATTCAAAAGCCAAGCGGATTGTCTAGAGTTACAATGTTTTATCGATTTGGAGTATGTTTTTGTCAAAAAGCATGAGAATGATTGATTGATCAGCAAATAACAAGGCCTTATTAAATAATGTCGTGTTAAGCGAATATCTGATTGGTAAATGGCTGTATATGAAAAAAATTGTCGCAATAAATAGCTGTATTACTTCTTCATCGAGTGAATGATACCTATTGTATTGTAAGAGGGGCAATACGTTACTGTTGACTGACAAATCACTCTACGGCTCTACCACATTATAGTTGAATAATAATGCTACAAAAAACACACACAAAAACACACACACACAAGCTAGCAGTCGAAATTGTTGCCTGCGATTACAATTACAGCAATTTATTCCTAAAAAAATAAAAGCTATACAATAGCACCAAATTGCTCGACTGACTGCAAATCATCAGTGAGAAATTAATTGGAAAGGACAGAGGGACTGAATGCAAATATGATTGTACTCAAATGCACAGGGATTTGTCTTTTCTTCATATTTTACGTCATATCAAACATTCAGTTCAATTATAACAAATTCAGCAACCCAATTAGCTGATTGTTGTGTGAAATATGGGCGATACGGACACCGTCGCCCGAATGATTAAACATCTATAGCAACCCAAATATAAAATTTTAATGAGTTAATAAACTACCAACGTTCTTCAATTGTATATGTCGCTGTATGGTCTTACGCATTGCAACTGAATGTGATCTTCATAGACCCGATGTCTTTATGACTCGTGGTCACCATATCAGTACTTTTGGACATTCCATTTTGTTTGGGGAAGGGAGAAGAGGAAAAACGCCGCCATTTCCCCCAAGATGTTCGATCAGTGACCAGTCCCTAAATCTACCCCGTCTTATGGAAACTCGCTGACTTTTCACAGCGGTGACATCGAATGGTATTTCACCACCATGATTTGTATTTCACTAAGTCAATAAAAAAAACTTTCTCCAACATTCTAAATACATGTTTCTGTCAAAACATATGTTTCATTAAGGTTCATTTAATAATGCCTGCTAAATGTGGATTTAGTAAAGTGTGGATGCAAAAGGAGACGACCCGTGATGTATATTAGTTAATACGTAATGACCAACCTCTTTCACTCCGGTGCGCTAATATGGCTGAGAAGGACATTCGGCAATAGTAATTATTTGAATTCGTTATATCGTATTGTGTCGCAAGGGCTACAGTTCCGCTGTCTGGATCAACCAGATCCACGCTTAATCAGCGGCAGTATAAACACAAGTTCCCTCCAGCGGTGCTAGGAATCAATTAACCAATTTCTCCGCAGTGGAAATCATGTTACTAGTTTTCTCAGATGCCGTATTGAAAAGGCTTTTAATAACTCACGATGATACAGGGACTGTTTGTGACGTCTGAATGGATTCAAAGATTCGCCAAACTAGTCTTGAAGGATATTTAAATGGCAATGGTCAAGAATCAATAGAGGGAGGTAGTCCTTTCTCGAGCGTCGCTAGATTTGCAGGAAGAACGCGCTCTGTGCAGTTGTTATCGTGGAAAATTACCCGGATGGAAATATACCAGGAGCATTCATTACAGGGTGTAGGGTTGCTCATTTCTGAGAGTTTCTTTGAACATGACTGATATTACGGGATCTCTGTTACCGATCTGAGACTCCCAACTAAGTAGTAATCAAGTGAACGTATCTCTGTATTGATTATAGATGTTACAGGTTACATCTTCATCTAAAAATGATAGAAGCCAGCTCAAGGTTTATAAGACATAAGGTATATAATTTTTATAAGCTTTCGTGCATAAAGAAATTTCTTGTCCATAATCAAAAGATTTTAATCACCCAAGCACTTTAATACCAGCACCAACATCCAAGGACTTCGAGAACGTGAGTATTTCAGCACCAACATCCAAGGACTTCCAGAACGTGACTATTTCAGCACCAACATCAAATGACTTGAATACCGTGTGTATTTCGGAACCAGCATCTGAGAATTTCAATACCATGGGTATTTCAGCATCAACATTCAAGAATTGCAATACCATGGGTATTTCAGCACCAACAGTCAAGAATTTCAATTCGATGAATATTTTAGCACCAACATCCAAGGGTTTCAATACCATGAGTATTTTAGCAACAACATTCAAAGACTTCAATACACTGAGTATTGTAGCACCAATGCCCAAGAATTTCAATACCATGGGTATTTCAGCACCAACTTCCAAGAACGTCAATAGTATTTATATTTCAGCACCAACATTCCAGGATTTCAATATCATGAGCTTCTCAGAATCTACCTCCAAGAACTTCATTCAATACTACGAGTATTTCACCAGCAACGTCCAATGAGTATGTCAGCGTCAGCATTCGAGAATTTTAATACATTGAGTATTGCAGCACCAACGTCCAATAATTTTAATACAAAAAATATTTCAGCACCATCGTTCAAATGATTTCAGTAGGATGATTATTTCTGGAAAGTAATATTCCAGTGAGACCTGCATTTGGCGTATACATATCTCGCCTAGTAGCATTTGGTAGATCCTCTGTTAAATGCGACGATTTTTTTCAACGTCACAAAACATTGTTGCAGAAACTTATAAAACAGGGCTATTCCACCAAGCGCCTCCACTCAAAGTTTCTCAAATTTGGCGATACATATCGCATGCTGATAGCAAAATATGAACGTAGTGTGCAAGATCTATGGCGTTACTGGGCCGTATGAACCCATGTACTTCAAGATCCTCATGGTGCTCATATGAACAGTCACAATCAAAGCGTTACTGAGATACATCATTCTCTAGATAACGACTTTACAACGATTATTATGGATTAAGAATACTGATCAGCGATACGGATTTTATATTTTTGGAACATCATGATGTCTTGTTGGCATCATTGAAAACTGTTGACCGCTTCTCTCTTGCAGGAAACTAGCCTATGTTTATGTATACTATGATTGTCTTTTTGAATTTGGTGCTAATACTGTTATATGGATATGGAATAGGTCTTTGTAGTATGGACGCGGATATTCTTTAATGGACGGCGGCTGAATTATGAATGACGGACTAGACGCTTGTATTTCTGCAACAGCATTCAAGGACTTCAATACCATGAGAATTTCAACATCCAATGACTTCAGTTGTACGAGTATTTCATCACCAACATCCCAGGACTTCAATAGCATGAGTTTTCCATCACCAACGTCTAAACCATTTGAATTTCAGCACCAACATTCAAGGAATTCAGTACCATGCTTATTTAAGCACCAACATTCAGGTACTTCAGCAGCATGATTATTTTATCAACAACATCCAAGGACTTCAATAGCATGAGTATTCCATCACCAACGTCCAAATTACAACAGATATAAGGGAAGTGGGAAGAGGTGCCGACATACTGACAGAGCCACATGACTTCACAGTATAGTCTTACCCTATTCTAAAGCACATACCAAGAATCTAACGATTCCTGATATGTGTTGTATCTCAGGTACGCTTTTATTGTACCTGTTCATGTGGCAACTTGGATGATATGACCACACGGCCCCTAGCACCGGCATAAGCGGTATTAGATACAAATCTAGAGAGCTATGATGGAAATGCTCTAATAACTCGTATATTCGTAATTGGTGAGCTGTTTCGCTGTGACAACTCGTACACTGGCGATTGCTGAGCTGTATCGTCGTCAGATGAAAATGACGGCATTTAACTCACTCTAGTAGCACGAGTATTTCAACACCAACATTCAACGACTTCAATACCATTCGAATTTCAGCGCCAAAATTCAAGAAATTCAACACCATGCTTATTTGAGCACCAACGTTGATGGAATTCAATAGCATGCTTATTTCAGAGTGAGTGAGTGAGTGAATAGGGTTTAACGTCGCTTTCAACATTTTTTCAGCTATATCACGACGGGGAAGGGAAGGGAGGGGAGGGGGAGAGGCAGGGGTACCTACTTGTGCATGCTTATTTCATCACCTATATCCATGGACTCCAGTAGCATGAGTATTTCATCAACAAGGTCCAAGGAATCAAGTAGCACAAGTATTTTAGCACCAACATCCAAGAATTTCTATGCCATGACTATTCCAGCACCAACATTCAAGAAATTCAATACCATGACTATTTCAGCTCCAGGAGTAAGAGTAAGAAAATTTATTTAGCGTCGGTATAATGTACAAACCAGAAAACATTAGCTCTGAACGAGCTATTGACCGACAAACAAATGTATAATAACAATAAAGATGTAGAAATATATAAAAACGCAATGAAGTTTCTATCAAATATTTTCATTACTTTGTTTGTCTTCTTATTTAATCGGTTTTAATTAATGAATTATTATTTCAGTATAATCACACAATTATTATATCAATGTAATCCCACATATATTTGGAAGTAATTTAAAGAGGGCTTGAATAAATTACATTTACATGTGCTCTGAGTGAACTATTGATCGGCTAAGGAATATATAATTACAATAAATATATTACATATAATGAATTTCATCGAATTTCCATATCACAATATTTGTTTGTTTTCTTTTTTAATTGTTTTTAATTTGCATCTAAGCATTGATTAGTATATCTATCTAATCACACACATAATTACAACTAATTTTAAGTTAAGGATGAGTGGGCGAGTTGGACTATTTTGCAACAGTTCTTAGTCCTAACACTTTATTAAGGCTTGCAAATTGCGCATTTGCATGATTCGCCTTCCCATGTGCGAATCAATCTATGGAACTCATTTTTGTCAGAGGCTGTCCGATATTCATTCGGTAAACTATTCCAGATTCGGCTGGCCTCGTACCGAAATGAGTTCTTCCCGTACTTTGTCGTGATAACTCTTGGTGTATCAGTTAAATTTTTATATCTGAATGAACATTTTGTGTTTTAAGCTTAATGATCTCCTGTAAATATAGAGGAGACAGGTTGTTCAGAATTTTGTAGACTTCAAATCACATGCTCTTTACCCTGCTTAAATGGAGTGTTGGTAAGTTGGCTTTTTCAAGTAGGTAATTGAAACATCCAACATCCAATGACTTCAATAACATGAGTATTTCAGCACCAGCTTTCAAGAACTCCAATACCATGATTATTTCAGCAACAACATTCAAGCAAACAAATCAATACGAATGAACAAAGCTAGTTTCTGGTTTGACTGTAACGGTTAACATTTGTCGATAACGTCTATGTTTATTATAGGAGGAGATTTCAGTACATGCGCTTCATATTTCCACCATCTCTTTAATACTATATTGGCATAATTTGTTAGCTTTCTCTTGAAAACTGACGGCGTTATTACTGACAGATTATCCTCTCTGAATTACTGAAATGAAGGCAGGACCACGGGAGTAGAGTACAGTATTTATGAAACAGCTGGAATCGCAATTTTACAACCGATACTATATGTATCATTCTTAACGTAATTAGTGACTATTGTAACAAGGTCCTTGTCTGATCCCTTGACTATTGGTCCATATCGTCGTATCGAAGGCATCGTACAACTGATATTTGTGATATTTGTCAGATATTCCTTTTTGTCCCCCGCCGCAACGCGGCCGGGGACTTTAAAATGGTTCTTGCTTCTATGTGTCCGTGCATGCACGGACATGTTCGTGCAAATACTTCGTAAGCAATAACTTCTAAATGCTTTGTCGGATTCCTCCGAAATTTGGCATCTGCATTCTTTGCGACAAGACGTCTCTTGGTATTACGTTTCAGCAAGATCCGCCTGTAGGTGGCGCCACTGGGGTCTTGCTTCTATGTGTTCGTGCATGCACGGACATGTCCGTGCAAATACTTCGTAAGCAATAACTTCTAAATGCTTTGTCGGATTCCTCCGAAATTTGGCATCTGCATTCTTTGCGACAAGACGTCTCTTGGTATTACGTTTCAGCAAGATTCGCCTGTAGGTGGCGCCACTGGGTCTTGTTCCAATCTTTAGTGCATGTCCGTGCATGTCCGTGCAAATACTTCGTAAGCGATAACTCCTAAATGCTTTGTCGGATTCCTCCGAAATTTGGCATCTGCATTCTTGGCGACAAGACGTCTGTTGGTATTACGTTTCAGCAAGATCCGCCTGTAGGTGGCGCCACTGGGTCTTGTTCCAATCTTTAGTGCATGTCCGTGGATGTTCGTGCAAATACTGCGTAAGCGACAACTCCTAAATGCTTTGTCGGATTCCTCCGAAATTTGGCATCTGCATTCTTTGCGACAAGACGTCTGTTGGTATTACGTTTCAGCAAGATCCGCCTGTAGGTGGCGCCACTGGGTCTTGTTCCAATATTTAGTGCATGTCCGTGCAAATACTGCGTAAGCGATAACTCCTAATGCTTTGTCGGATTCCTCCGAAATTTGGCATCTGCATTCTTTGCGACAACACGTCGCTGGTATTACGTTTCAGCAAGATCCGCCTGTAGGTGGCGCCACTGGGTCTTGTTCCAATCTTTAATGCATGTCCGTTCATGTTTGTTCAAATCCTTCGCGATAACTTGCGAACAATTTGTCGGATTTCTTCGAAATTTGGTAAATGCATTCCCTGCGACAAAACACCGTTGGTGATGCGTTTCAGCAAAATCCACCCGGAGGTGGCGCCACTAGAGTTCATTCCATTATTCCATGCTGCAAGTGGTAACTTAGAAACACTTGGTCGAATTTCTTTGAAATATCCTACATATGTACCTTCTGGGTAACATGAGAAACGTTGCGGCTCATCGGATTCTTCTCAAATTTGGCATGCATTTACCATGCCAGGAGCTGTTGCTTGGGATTGCCTTTCGCTCACTTGCACTCACAGGTGGCACCACCTGGTGGCAACATCACAAATTTGTTTCCGGGTAATAACTTGAGAACTGACCATCGGATTCTTCTCAAATTTTGTATGAATGTACCGTGACATAAGATGTCGCTTGATAATGCATTTCACTGACTTGCGCCTAGAGGTGGCGTCACCTGGTGTCAAAATCTAAATTTGGTTTCTGGGCAATAACTTGAGGACCCTCATCGGATTCTCCTCAAATTCGGTATGCAGATGTCCCCTCGATACCATGTTCCTTGGGATTGTATTTTTCCCGCTTCTGCCTACAGGTGGCGTCTCCTGGTGGAAAAATTTGTTTCCGGGCAACAATTTGGCAACTGCTCATCAGATTATTCTCAAATTTTGTATTCATATGTGACCCGCCCCAAATAACATGAACACCGGTGGGCATCTAGTACCGGCAATAACTTGAGGACCCCTCTTCAGAGTCTCAAAGTTCATATGCCGATACCATGACATGAGATGTCATTTGGGATTGTGTTTTGTCTGCTTGCACCTACAGGTGATGACTCCTTGTGGCAAAGTCTAAATTTGGTTTCTGGGCAATAGGTTGAGGATGCCTTCATATTCTTGTCAAATTTAGTTTGCAGATAATATGCCATGAGTTGTCTCCTGGGGTTGCATTTCGGTTACATGATTTTTATGCTACATGGTAAAGAAAATATATTGCAGTAGCAATCAACATTCAGTCAGCCATTCGGAGTTGATCTCAAAACCTGGGAAGGTGGAAAGACCCCTCTGCTTCTTACGCCTGTGAAGTAGCTGTTGCCATCTTCATGAATATCTTCTGAAACCGACAGCGCTTATAAATATTGCTGCCATTTTGGCGGGGGACCTAGCATCCTCTGGCTGCTTGTCAGTCTACCTTGTGTGATCAGCGCCCCTCTTGTAGCCACTAGACACACTCTTTTAAGCAGTCCCCAGGTTCCCGACGTCTTCTCATTTCTGAACGGTTTTGCGAAATTCAACAATTAAAGAGTTTCGCGTAAGCAACGTTGTGAAGTCGTGTTGAGATGGGACAATGGGATATTGACACCATTCAGAAAACAGAATGATTTATGCGGTAAAACAGCATAGGGCTGACTAGCGCACCTTTGGAATTTTGCGATATCAGAAACAGAGAAAATACTTATCCTGAAATAACAGCAGACGAATAGAACGTGAGGGATCGAACATTTATGGTAGAGTATCAACCAGGATAGCTAGCAAGGAACGACTGACTCTGATGGAAAGTGAACCCGTTTTGTCTATGACATCAGTTAACTTGGTCAAACAGGACAGGCGCTCTAACCACCACATCGCCTCCCACAAAAAATCTCAGGTTCTGTAATCTGATTTATACACGGAATTTTATGGATAAAAACGTGTGTTCTATTTTAGAGGCAATATTACGGTTCAGGGTCGATACCGGCATGTTGATTTCACATATATAGCCGTGGAAAAAATCTTGGTCATATTATAAAATATCATTCTCGCTTGACTCGAATTCCTCATTAGAATTAACCCTACCTGGGGGGGGGACATAATGGTCCCCACTACCAAACTTTCTGCGCTGTCTCCGGAACGACGAAAAATGGAGAGGTGAATCTCCTTGACTTTATAGTTTTTTACATTGGGGTCATTTTGAGCCTATTTGCATAACCACCTGAGCAGAGGATCATGGGTAAATTCAAGATGACGGCAACGTGGGGTGCCAAAAAAGTGATGTTTTTGTCATATTTCTTCAAACTTTCTCCTTTTCCGCGATGAAAAGTGGGCAAAAACTATTTTATTTCACATCACATTAATATTTACTAATGTATCATGCAGTTTTTGCGGAGAAATTGCATAAATAAAAAAATAGGAAAATCCGACCGTAAAATCGACCCAAAAATGTTGTTTTTGAAAATGACGTCACTGTGACGTCATCGAAGCGGCCATCTTGGATTTTTTTAACATTTTCTGGTAGAGCTTGATCCAAGGGTATAGTGTGGTGAGTTTCAGGCCCCTAGCTCAAGGTATAAGAAAAATATTGGGGGGGAGCCGTTTCGCCTCCCCCCCCACCAAGGCCTGTACAGGTCCCAAAAAGCCCAGGTCAGATAGGGTTAACAGGACTCCTATTTTCTGTACGCCACTCAGTCAGAAGCCTTTGTCACATAGATTCGAAAGCACAAATTTTGGAGTGTTCAAGAACGGAGATAATGTCCTTCCATAGAAATGAAAGTAAGGAATGAGTTACAGATAAGATCTGGCGGCTTTTGTCCAACAATGTACAGCGAATTAATACAGAAACTCATTTGGTCATGTTTCGGAAACCTTTCTGCGGGCAATAGAATAAAATCAATTCCACGCCATGGACAGGCTTTACAAGTTCTGTCAATCGCCACAGCAAAGAATCTGTTAATAACTCGAGCCAACACGAGACCTGTTACAAGTCTGCAATGTGATACAGTGACCACGGGAGGCTATAGAGCGGCACGTTGCTGAATTAGAATTGACATCTCAATCAAGTCCGGCATGAATCAATATTGGTCTGTGTGACTTCTCTTCCTTCAGCCAGGAGAGGTCAATATAGAGCTCAGGTCATTGGTTAATTCTGTAAAATTCGCGGATGTACAAATGTGACATCCGTTAACTGACATTGAGTTTAATTGCTTATTTTTAAGAGTGTTATCGACCTAGGGTTTACATGTAGCACTTCACAGGGTTAGGACAGCACTTTGGCAAACACGACTAGTACAAACTTGTTCAACTGTAGATATCAATCCAGTAATTGAGTATTGACGTACCCCGTACGTTCTTGCCTTTCTCGCAGCGTGGAGCAAATCAAGGTACGGGACAGAGCCATTTTTCCGGGATAACTTTACATTCCATTCCGTCTATTCCAGGGCCCTCGGTGCAACCGAGGGGTCCAGGGGGATTCGCTGGTGAGTTCGAGCCCATCTGGTGCATGGGTGAAAGTTTGCCAGTTCATTGTCGACGGATGGTGGTTCTCTCCGAGTACTACGGCTTTCGCCACCATACAAACTGTGAAATCTTTTGAATGTGACATTAAACCAAAGCCTCTCCCTGTCTGTTCCACCTGTATCGTTTGTTTCCTTATTAGTTGTTTCCGGATAAAATATTTTTGCATTTGCGTTTTGTGGAATGTACCCAAATGTCTAGGTTTTGAGGGTAGCGATTTGCTCCAGTTGTGACATTCAATTCGGTTATGGAAAAAAGACGAAGGTGAGCCACCATACCTACTTAATGAATTGTTCACAGATTCTCTCTTGCAGTAAACTAACTTATCTATATTTCTCTTTCATTTTTGGATTACGCTGTCTGCTTTTAGTGTTGTGTGGTCAAGCTCTTCCACCGGAACTGATAGATTTGTCAGCTGATTGGTTGGCGAAAACTAATGAGTCATACAAATTTCATGATCATTGACAAATGTTAGCTTTTTCGTTTTGCAAGAAACTAGATTGCGTTTTCCTGGACGTGACGATTGTATCTAAAGCCAACCAACTACAGCAGTATCATTATTTTTAGTGTTTCTCTGTCAGTGTTATACTAGAAGGTATCTGATACTATCTCACACACAAGGTAAGAAGAAGGCTCGTCCGCATCACTGTTATTTCATAATAAAACAAAGAGCATGCACGAGTTAACCCGTTTGATGCCCATGTGTAGATCAGAGCGCAATCTGCACATAAGTGGGGTGTGACAAAAACTTGGGCTTGGAACAGGTATATTTTCTAATAATATTAACTAACTCATTGCATCATTACTAGAAGCATTCCCTATTCAAAATTTCATTGAACCAGAGATGAAAACTACCCGACACAATCTGCATATCGTTTCAGTCAATCTCGTTAAATATGAGAGAAAAATGTCTGGTTTTGGTCTCTCAGATAAATCGTTTCTGAAATTCTCGTTCACTGATTGCATTTGAAGAGATAAACGGATTATATTGATTTAGTCAAAGCCTATCGCATCCATCATGCCTTCACCAGGCCGATCCTAATCTTACCGTCTTGTCAGCACAAACCCATATTTCTAAGAGACGCAATTGCTGTATTTGATTCATAACCCATATCTGCCGAGGTTACTCTCAACACTTGTCGCAAGGAGAATAAATGGTTATAGCTGATTTGCACAACTACATAATGCGCATGCGCACCGTGGTTTAATATTCAATTCACGGTTATTGTTGATGATCAAATCCTTTCGTAGAATAGACCGTTGTGAAGTGAGAAGAACTGAGCAGATAATGCCTTACTCAACTACCGATCACATGTTCAATGTTGGCCATAATGGTAGGTGCATGGTCCCTATTTACAGGCTTTGATAGATCAAGGCAATTCTAGAGCCCCTTTTGACTTCGATGTACTGTATACAGAAAAGTGCGCCTCCAAAGGATTTACTCCAGTAAACATAAGGAGCTATATTGTACGATCTTGGGAGAATAGGCGCAATAAAGGGGAAAAGTGGCATATTTGATTGAGCAAAAATAAGGAGAAATACTGGGTGGAATTGCTGGTCTGTATATATGGCGTTAACATAGATCTATGATATTGGGTGCATAGCAAAAATAAATGGGGAGATGTCTATGGCAGTGATACAGACTGGCTTATAAGCATATTGGATAACCGAGTGCCCAGAAACGTACTGAGATATGCGATTAAGCAAAAATAGGAACATACTGGATGATTTTACTAGCGGCTATATAAATTTACAACAAATCCGATAATACGTACATGTATCTTTAGTAAGTATATACATGTATATATCCGATCTGTTGTAAATTTATATAACCGCCAGTAATATCACCCAGTATTATTCTATTTTTGCTTAATCACATATCTCAAATATATGAATCTTGGGTGGGTAAAGGCATTACATATGTTTGAAAATACTGGAGTACAGTAATATGTGATTACGGGAAATAGGAGAAATACTGAGCGATTCTGCTGATGTATAGATGACAATGATGCAGAGTCGCACTATTTGTACACCGTGGATATTTATTACCATGCGTCATTGCGGCATGGGAGAATATGTAGGGTGCTGTCGGGGAACAATTGCGCGGCATGCTCTGCATCACCAGTGCCCATGGTACCACGATGGAGTGTCCAAGTAAAAGCAAAGAAAACCGAACACTTGTGGAATACTGTACAACTCGTTTAGCTGACCTAAGTTGACTGGCGTCTTTTCAGACATTTATGCCGTTAAACCATGATCTATGTGTGCCTGCGTAGCATCTGAGAAAAAGTATGCAACCTAAAAAATATTAAACCACATGTAAATCAAAGTCGCATGTTTGTGGATTCTCATTTATTCAATTAAATTAAAGCTCATAATCCCAAGTATGCAGATTGCCTTTCTTTAGATAGGTGGATCGTGTATGCATGTGATCACTGAATCACCTGTAATGAAATGTGTCTCGATATCAAACTATTTGGTCACATTGTCAATGACGTCATTTCGATGAGATTAATCAACGAGTATTTTTTCGCCATATGACTTTAAGAAAATGTCTATTTAAATTAGAGACAATAACATCTCCGTAGTTATTTATTGTTTTAGATTCATACGTGCGATCTTCAATACTTCCACATGTAAATCGTAGTTTTATCTTCAAAGTGGTTAGAGCTTTTCAATATTTTGATAAACGCTTTGATACATACATGTAGTTTCGGATTTTAACGGTATTGCTATTGGTAACGCATTGTCCGGTGTGTCGCTTTCGCGCGTCGTCACGTGAGCAATGACGTCGATTCATGCATTTCAAGGCTGGATATTTCCTTCTCGCGTGCTGCTCTTCCGAAAACGAAAGGGACAATTTTACTCAACAACATGTATATGAAAATCACACAATGACGTTTACGCCAACAAGTGACGTCGAGCCGGAAATGCAGCGCACCGAGGAACAGTCAATAGCATTGCGATCACAAACAGTTTTCTATTTCTAAGAAATAACTATCGTCGCTTTCTCCGAAAATAATCTTTTATCTTCTTGATGTTCTCCAGATTGTGTGGGTTTCAATGTTAGATCCAATATGGCTCAGCAATCAAAATATTGTTTGAAGCCTATCACTTAAAAAGTAACTGTGTTCCTCGTGCGCTCTGTCACATAAGTTGCCAGCAATTAGTGACATATATCGACTACACCAGCCAAGGCTGCATCTGGTATTCTGATTATGTTGGGTACAATACTGAAGGATTACGCTATATGATCTTCAACCTATTTACTGTGTTTACAGACACAGAAAAAAATAAACGTTTGCTGGAGAAAAACGACCTAATATTGCCAGTCAAGCAAACTGACGCAGAAAATGACTCCCGAGTCTGGCTAAATTCAAAAGCCAAGCGGATAGTCTAGAATTACAATGTTTTATCGATTTGGAGTATGTTTTTGTCAAACAGCATGGGAATGATTGATTGATCAGAAAATAACAAGGCCTTATTAAATAATGTCGTGTTAAGCGAATATATGGGTGGTAAATGGCTGTATATGAAATAAATTATCGTAATAAATAGCTGTATTACTTCTCCATCGAGGGAATTATGCCTATTGTATTGTAAGAGGCGCAATACGTTACTGTTGACTGACAAATCACTCTACGACTCTACCACATTACAGTTGGCTAGTTCAATCTAGTGCTAAAAAAAAACAAGCTAGCAGTCGAAATTGTTGCCTGCGATTGTAGTTACAGCAATTTATTCCTAACAAAATCAAAGCTATACAATAGCACCAAATTGCTCGATCGACTGCAGAGCATCTGTGAGAAATTAATTGGAAAGGAAAGAGGGACTGAATGCAAATGTGACTGTAATCAAATGCCCAGGGATGATTTGTCTTTTCTTCATATTTTACGTTATATCAAATCTTCAACTCAGTTATAACAATTTCAGCAACCTATTTAGCTGCTTGTTGTGTGAAATATGGTCGATACGGACACCATCGCCCGAACGATTAAACATCTATATAGTCAGCCAAATATACAATTTTAATAAATTAAACAAACTACCAACTTTCTCCTATTGTGTATTTCGCTGTAGGATCGTACTTATTGCAATTGAATGTGGTGTTCATAGACCCCATGTCATCAATATTAAATAAGTTTATGATTCGTGGTCACTATGTCAGTGCTATCGGACTAATACATTTGTTGTAGCGGAGGGGAAGAGGAAAAACGCAAACACTTCCATTTCTCCCCCGATTTTCAATCAGTAATCAGTCCCTAAATCTACTCCGTTTATGGATACACGCTAATTTTTTTTACAGCGGTGATACCAAATGGTATTTCACCACCGTGGTTTGTATTTGACTAAGTCAATGAGAAAAAAACCTTTCTCCAACGTCCCATTCAGTGGATTGGCGAACTCTCTAGTTAATGTAAAACTATTAATAATATGCTATAGCAATGTCTACAGTTTGGAGAGCTTTGACTGCATACTAATTTATTAAGATTGACCAAATAAAAAGAACTGCTAAATGTTGATCGTCAAGCCGTAAGATTAAATGTATGTTGTGAATTCAACATGCTGGAATAGTAAATATAAAAATCAGGGATTCCACGGGTACGGCATTTGTCAAGTAGACGTTCAGTAGATTATAATTTAGTTACAGTTGCCAAATTTTAAATAATGTATAAATCTATAAATCTTGGACATGTCCGTGGCGGAATCACAGCAAAATAGACGCAAATTTGAGTAGAGTTGCCCGTCTATTCTTCGCGCCTTCGTCTTGGCCTGATTATTCTAATAGGCTATCTCATACTACCATAGAGTATACACAAGGATGATAACATTTGCTCTCTCATGAGAGATGTAGTTGACCGAGTCATACGAGTTAAAATTAGTTCATGACAAATTCAGCAATTTTCGTGATGGAATCGCGAGTGCGCATGTTGAATCTACTCTATAAAGGTTTTTGAATAAAGTTCACATTTTCTCTGAAAAATTATTCCCAGGAAGAATTTATAAATTATCATCATAAAATTAAGACTCTGGACTGTTAATTTTCCCAATGTGTACTGTTCTCGTCAAATGGATATCTTCGGTTAAGATGTTATTAAGTGGTATGCTTTTCAGTACAATGCAACTTTTCCATCTTCCTGAATCTGTAATTTCCCGAGTTGATCGGGTTCATAAATCGCTGGAAAAATAATTCGAGCAAAAAACACATCTTCTGTGTGATTGATGTGTTCCGAGAGTTTATAAGAAGTGAACAGAAAAAACGAACGAAGAAATGCGAAGAGAATTTTCTGCTTTTAGCAATATCCGCTTTTCCGTAGAGTGTGTGAAATGCATTCCATGTGAATATTTGTTGGACTCCTTTGTGTCATCATACTGGAGAAGACTCGATTATGTAAATCGCTGTATCAATTCATCATTCTTAACAAAACAGAATTGTGAATTCTATATAGATTGTAACAGGAGTAATATACCAGTGGGATACACTGATAGGCTTCATCAATAAACCGTATTCTATCCTGGCTGATCCGCCACTGTCATATTGTAGAACTGATGACGCGTGGATCACTTCTTGACCTATAAGCTACTCTATCGATTCATCTTCCATTCGACGAGCGTTGAAGAAGAGAGATAACTGCACTTAAACCAAAATAGACGACAAGAGTCGGCCGGCCAAACCTCGCAAATGTGCCTTAAATAGTCCTGATGGCATTTTTTCAGAAGCGGGCATGGCATGCTAGATGTATGCACAGTGCTTCACTGGAAAATGTAGGAGCGAATGCCCAATTCAAATTTACATTTTTTCCGGACACAGCGGTCAGTTTTGACCACTGGTGGCGAAACTAGTCATTTTTCATTTAACCCTATCTGGCCTGGGCCAATTGGGGTGTACCGCAGCCTGGGGGGGTGGGGGGATTGGTGGGGGCGGAAAATGCCCCCTATATATTTTCGCTATCGTAAGGCTAGAGGGCTGAATCTTACCACACTATATCTTTGTGTCAAGCTCTACAAGAAAATGTAAAAAAATCCAAGATGGCCGCCATGATGACGTCACTGTGACGTCATTTTCAAAAAAGCATTTTTGGACGATTTTTTCGAATTTTTTATTTTAGTTTTTTCGTTGCAAAAGCTGCATTATAAACTAGTAAATACTATTCTGATATGAAATAAAGTAGGTTTTACCCACTTTTCCATACAGAAAAACAAAAATTTTGAAGAAATATGACGAAAACATCACTTTCCTGGTATCCCACATGGCCGCCATGTTGAATTTTCCCATGATACTCTGCTCGGGGGGTCATGCAAATAGGCTCAAAAAGACCCCAATATGATAATCTAAAAAGTCACGGAGTTTCAGCTCTCAAGTTTTTGTCGTTCCGGAGATAGAAGCGAAAAACCAACAGGGGGGAGGGGGCGAAAAGTGCCCCCCCCAGGTAGTTTTCGTACTTGAAAGTTCAAGTGCACTTGAACACATCTCTCGACTTGAGTTTTTGCTTTTCATGAAAGTTCACTTGAACCTGAAATCGCACTTGAGTTCAAGTGTGGTCGGACCTCCCTTGAAAACCGCATTTGAAATAAAAACGTAACTTGAAATGACCAATATGAAGGGAGATGGTGTCGAAAAATATATTTTTTTTATGTGCCTATGCATCATAATGCGCGTATGGGCTTTATTCTTCATCTCATAGATCCAAAAATGGCACAGACATATTTACTGAAATTCTACCGATCGACTCCTGCGCGTCAAGTATTTTGAATATACACTTATTACTAAACCGCACAAAAGAGTTCCAAAAAGGTCACTTCAAACATCACTTGACCAAGTGCGGTCAAAAACGTTTGGTGAAACACGACTTGAAACTTTTTGAAGTGCACTTGGTCAAGTGCGAAAATCGCCCTTGAAAAAGTCAAGTCAAGTGAGGTTTCATGAAATCGGCCCCTGTCCTTTCTAAAAATATAACGTATATGTTTCTTATTAACTACACCATAGTCAAATATATTTTGAAAATTATATGAAAATACATACAAATTCCAGAGATAAAAACGCGGTTTTCTCCTAATTAGATAAACAGACTCTGGCACGTACAGTTCAACATGTTTAGAACATGACTTTCCGAAGAACAGCTTGGGCGGGGAGGCTGACACTTTCCACAATATATATTGGGCTCAAGTCCTAACGAGAAGTGAAAAACAAATCAGGATGGTCGTCTTGATGACGTCAAAGTGACGTCATATACCGAAAATTCATTTTCTGTTCGATTTTTAAGTCAGATTTTTGTTCATGCAATTTTCTTTGCAAAAAATAGGCAAATAATTGGAAATATCCTGGTTGAAGTAAAATCATTATGGGCACTTTTACGAACAAAAGGCAGCAATTTTGAAGAAAAATGTCAAAACGTAACGTTTTTTATCACAAGCTATAGGATTTACCCATGACGTTTCGCTCGGGAGGTTATGCAAATAAGCGGATGAAGGATCAGCTATGATAAGCTATCCATGCAGCCAAGTTTCAGCTGTCAATGTTTTGTCATTCCAGAGATAGTTGACGGCCACCCAAGGACATGAAAAACCCCTCAAAAAATAGTTTTGATGGCATTTTGTTTTGTACAAATGGGTTCCAGTGCTATTTTTTTCTTTCTGAGCTAGGGATGAATATAGATACCACACTGAATCTATGCAGTTAAGGTCATTTAGGGGTCAGATATGTTTCAAAATGGGCAAAAATCGGTTACAAATTGATATCCACAGTACTAATTGTTACGAATGGGTATCCAGACTGAATTAGTTGTATGTAATTTTTATGTTATATGTCGAGGACTATGCAAATGGACCCAACAATTGACCTAATATGACCAGTCATAGTGTTAATCTTCTCATTTGCTTCGAGTTAAAAACACCCCCTTTGAATCGCATTTACCAAATTGGGCAAGATTTCGATGACTCCATATGTCCGCCATCTTGAATTCCTCGATTATTTTCGTAACTGATGATTATACGAATAGAGTCAAATTAAGCTCATAAATAAACAGATCGATGTATTTTATGAAATAAGAATTCTTTACTTTAAGCTATATATTAACGTAATACCTTGAATTATACGATCAAATTAAAGATATGAGTCTCAGGCGAACCCAATTGTATTCTCAGCTGAAGTTATGCCAACGGAATGAAAATGGGCATAATTTTACAAGCAATGGTGTTATTTTGCTCAATTTAAACAAGTTTGTGCCTTGACTAAAAATAATACTTTGCACTGTACGAGTATAAAATATGAAAAAAGTTTGGCTATAATGTGAGACCCTTCGGTTTTGATAAATTTGCACAATCAACTAAGAATAGTGCATTGAACAAAATGTGCGACTCCCTATGGCCCTCATTTTGAATTTGACCATCAAGTTTTGCAGTTTCGATAAATTTAAGCTAAGCATAATGTCTTGAACTATTCGTACAACATGAGAAAATGTGTTTTCAGATCATCCCTTATGGCCGCCATTTTGAAACTGACCTTCAAATCTTGATTCGAGGCATATGTAAATAGATTCAAGATGGGTATAATATATTACGCTATTCATAGAGGACCCTCGGTTTTGATAAATTTGCTCCGTGAGCTAAGAATAATGCACTATAATAAGGACAGCCTGAAAAAGTGCGATTTAAATGGAGAACGAAATTGAGAAAAATGTGTTTCTATATTTAATATCTCAATGTTTTATAAGTTCAAAAATGTAATGAGCAATTGTGTGCAGTCTATCGGCAATATACCAGGATGGGTTACAGTGTCTTAAAACCTGGGGTTTGTAGATTAATAAACATTATTATATGACTGTGCGTGTTACTCTTTCTTCATTGGACCATTCGCCGTCACGTGGCCGTCGCTAATTTTCCATATTGACTCCGAAGCGGGTCCATAAATGTGATATTGACTCGGCGTGACGTATGCGTCTGCTCAGCCAATGAAAATAGTCGTTGGACTGGCTGTCGGTTTACACCTTGGCTAACAGGAGGTACGAGATCGTCGGGAGCAAAGCAAATGCCTACTATATGCTATATGCTAACTGCTTTCACCAATTTAACGAGAAAGAGACGTCAGTGTCATATAATAAAACAATTATAGTCTTTTGATATCGGTCAATATGTGGTTTTGTGGACCTGAGAAAACAATATTCACCTCGGCCTTCGGCCTCGGTGAATATTGTTTTTTCAGGTCCACAAAACCACATATTGACCTCATCAAAAGACTGTAATTGTATAATAAAGCTGAAATTTTGACTTTTTTGTCCGAATTTGGTAAAAACTGTCCACTATGTCCGAAAAACGCAATTATGAGATAGTCATCCATCCCTACGTTTTAAAGTATGATAGTCTGCAGACCTCTAGCATAGTTGCCAGCTTCTAACAAAAAATGCCATGCTAAGTGCTTTTAGGCCGACTACAACATACATTATAAGGAAAGAGGTTAAATGGCATTTGCTTGTGCATTCAGGATTATAGGAGAGAGTTGTAGTATCGAATAACTCGACCGTGTGAATACCCGGTTTCATCTTGGAAGCATTTAATTTAGCTTATGCTGACTTTTACTGGGCGCCTGATTTTGGTTTCTGTGTCCATGAATCATTATATTAATATAAAACGAAAATCTCTGACAGATACATCAAAACGGCGAATGAATGAAAGATAGGCTTAGTTTCGCATCAACAGGATTTGGAAACAGGGGCGTCACATAATTGGCGAAGCATCGATATCCGAGAATAAGTTGGTTGCACGCAATGACCTCACATGTGCTTGGGGTGTTGGTCGCTAGGCGTAGTTCCCGTCACAGCTCCCTTTGACCTAAATATCGGGTAAAGTTTTCAACTGGTTAAACTGGCAAAACTAAGCGCATGTGCTCTCTACGAGTATCCTATATACAACAACAGTATCATTCCAGGAAGAGGGACTTTGCCATTTTCCTGAGTGACATTCCGATTTCACGGTCCACAGATAATTACTTTTCCAGACCAAGGTAAGTTTGGGGCGTATGTAACAAATATGAGGCTATATGATTTCAACCTATTTACAAATCACTCCATGAAGGCAAGTTTACTGGAATAAAACGGCCAATAATATTTCACTCAAGAAAAGACTCCGAAAATACTCCGATAACAACACAGATGACATTTAAAAGCAAAACGGATTGTATACAGTTACGATGTTTTATCGATTGCGCGTGTTGTTGTTGAACAAAAGATGAACATATAAAGTGACCGATTGAGGAGCTAATGATAGTATTTTTTTAAAATTCGTGTTATTTTAAGTCGTCAGAATATCGCTCAATCCATCATCATGTAGTTGCGGAAAACAAGCGCTTTTCTGAGTTAGTCGGTACAATTTTACCTCGACGGGAGAGTGACACTTCTGCCAATACATACCCTGATATATCACAGGTCATCAATCATAAATAAAAATTTACGAACATATCATTGACTTTATGCGATATAAAATTGCATTGACCGGAAAATAGTATACAGATGGAACAATTATTTTCACATTGATGACTGAACGATTTTCATAATTATCCATGCCCCATATCACGTGAACCAGAAAACTTGGAGAAACAATGTTTTATTCATTTATGTATATCTGCTGATGTGAAACTGTTGTTGTTGCTGCAAATTGGCGTTATTGTAGGAAATGTTTTAATAATTTGAAAAATAGCAGATCACGTCAAGCTAAAACTTTACACATATAACACATGTTACCCTGATACGATAATATGCAAAAGTGGTGAATAATTTTATAAAGAACATGCTTAGTGAAATTGGTCAATTATTGGTACAAAGGATCCTAATTTTGTAGGATATTTTTCTAATTTCAAATAGATTAGGTTGAGAGCTACCAAGAACGCCATATTTGTCATTATTTTCAAAATATCCAGCATATTAGGGTACAGCAACTCGGTATGGTCAATATTTCTTTTACTGAAAACAATTGTTACAACAGCAACAGATTAGCTTCCCCTTAAATGAGTATATATCTCAGCAACACATGGCAATGAGTGCTTGAATCGTATGACGAAACTTTTCTCAACGTGGAACCCCAGCAATATAATTTATTTTGTTTTTAACCCTACCTAGCCTGGGCGAAATGCCCCCCCCCCTACCAAACTTTCGGCGCTATCTCCGGAACGACAAAAAATGAAGAGCTGAAACTCCGTGATTTTATAGTTTATCATATTGGGGTCATTTTGAGCCTATTTGCATAACACCCCGAGCAGAGGATCATGAAAAAAATTCAAGATGGCGAAAACGTGGGGTACAAGAAAAGTGATATTTTTTCATATTTCTTCAAAATGTCTGCTTTTTCGCGATCAAAACTGGGCAAAGGTTATTTTATTTCGCATCAACATAATATTCACTAATTTATCATGCAGTTTTTGCGGATAAATTGCATAAACAAAAAATTCGGAAAATCTGACTGAAAAATTGACCAAAAATACCGTTTTTGAAAATGACGCCACTGTGACGTCATCAAAGCGGCCATCTTGGATGTTTTTACAAGCGTGTAGTGTGGTAAGTTTCAGCTCTAGCTCAAGTGGCAAGAAAAATACTTAATGATGGCCATGTCTCCCCCTCCCCTCCCCCAGGCCACAACAGGTACCAAAAAGCCCAGGCCAGACAGGGTTAATCGACCTTTACAATTCTCTTTGAACCACCCAAATAAAATGAATTAAATTACTGCAGTTATAGAAAAGAAAAAAATAAATTAACGAATTACACAAAACAAAACGCTGTACCCATGACCCAATTTTGTGAATTTTGGGAACTATATATTTCCACGGATCAAGATCAAATATCATAGCCATAAACATGCACATAGGTAACGGCAGACTTTCGAAGTCCACGAGTTCTAGCATTCCACTGGAAAATGATTCTCAGTAATATACATGTACAGGAGACGATTGTTGTCATAGCTGTTCAATTTCCCAGATATCTATTCTATTCATGAAAATCAATCCAAATAAAAATGAAATCCTCAAACCATCCCATGCGTTACAGGCACAATTACAAGCGTCTGGTCCGTCATTCATTATTCATCCGTCGTCCATTAGAGAATATCCGCGTCCATAATCCAAAGACCTATTCCATATTCCACATAACAGTATTAGCACCAAATTCAAAAAGACAATCATAGTATACATAAACATAGGCTTGTTTCCTGCAAGAGAGAAGCGGTCAACAGTTTTCAATGATGCCGGCAAGACATCATGCAGGCACAATGCGATTTCGTTGTGTAGGGATTAACGTTATTGCGTAATAAAATCAATATGTAAATTTCTATATTTTTATTACGGCACAGCAAAGTAGTGACTGTATTTTCTTGAAATCAGGAAGCGTCAGATCCGGCATTCAATATTCAGTCGTCGTCCATACAGAATTTCCACATCAACAATCGAAAGACCTCGCATACCAGTTAGCACCAATTACAAATGTGCATGAAATAAAAATAATAACAAGAAGAGAAGCGGTCCAATATATGTTCTATACATAAAATCGTAATGATTTTCCAATTCGTTTCTAGGGTATGAATTACGATGGAAAAGTCGTGCTCGTATGTAAAGTTCCTTCGCTGTTAAAAACTATTGTGCGACCATTTTTCAGAAACATATATGAGATGGACATTAGTAAAAATGTCAGAGAAATATATGAAACTCAATTTTCAAAGGCAGTTATCACCATATCCTGTGTGAAATAATAAAACAGAGAAATTTGTGTCAAAAGTGATAGCTTTAAGACATGGTGCTGTTCACATCTCTATCTATACAAGCTTATCACAGAGCTGTCAGCTTATGAGGTATCGTCAATTCAACACGTTGCTTTAGAAAGCGGTGAATTATATATTTACTGTGAATATTCTATTTGTTTAGGTCTTTTTCTGGTGCTTCGATTAATTTCTTTCGGGCCGCTGATATGTCATCACCAAACTATACACGGCTTGGTTATGTAAATAGCGGTATCAATTCATCATCCACAGGAAAACGGAATTGTGCATCCTATCTAGATTATAACAGGCCTAATATACCAGTGGGACACACTGATAGGCTTTATCAATAACTCATATTTCATGCTCGCCATCCGCCACTGTCATATTGAGAAAATGATGGCAGAAAGGGGATCGCTTTGTGGCGTATTCTATCCATTCGTCTCTATTAAACGAAATGCTACTTTGGGATTTGGCGGTGCCTTGGCACACACAAAACTACATCTGACGCCATTGTGCTACGTGAAATAAGGACTTCGTTGTAGTCACTGATAATCCGTGCTCACGGATAGGTTTTGTGAGTACTGGGCAAAAGCATCGGGGCTCTATTTTGAATTTTCGGCCTTCTTCACCAGAAATGCTAACCCCACCAGGTCTGGCCCCCCCCCCCCCCCCTCCCCCGCCCTCCTACCAAACTTTCTGTGCTATCGCCTGACCGACATGAAATTGAGAGCTGACACTCCTGGACTTTATAGTTTATCATATTGGGGTCGTTTTGTGTATATTTGCATACCCCCCGGGCAGAGGATCATGAGTAAATTCAAGTTGGCGGCCACGTGGGGAACCAGAACATTGATGTTTTCATCATTTTTCTTCAAAATTTCTGCTCTTCCGTGGTATCTCATTAATATTTACTAATTTATCATGTATTTTTTGTGGAGAAATTGCACAGATGAATAATGCGAAAAATCCGACCGAAAAATCGACCGTCATTGTGACGTCATCAAAGTGGCCATCTTGGATTTTTTACATTTTCTGGTAGAGCTTTACCCAGGGGTATAGTGTTTTAAATTTCAGCTCCCTAGCTCAAAGGGTAACGAAAATAATAAGGGGGGGGGGGGGGGTGTCATTTCGGCCCCTCAAAAAAATCAGCAGCTTTTTCGTTGAAATACGACGTCGGAGTTACGTGAAAATTATCAAAGTGCTAGCCACCATCTTGGATTTCGTTACCCACTCTGGTAGCTTAACCTCGATACATAGTATGGGAATTTCCATCTCCATAGCTCAAGAGGTAAGAATGTTCACGCATGCGTGGTATAATTGCCTGGTCCATCCAGGCCAGCTAGATCATGGAGATCCCAGGCCTGGTAGAGTTAACTCGGAACGAAAGTCTACTCCTTGACGGAAACTTTCCGCAAATTAGCACGAAGCCCGATGCAGAAGTTTCAGGAAAATTCAAAATGGTCGACGTGGGAGGATTCAACTGCGATATTCACCACTATGTATGCCGACAAAAAACACTTCCCGAAGAAATGACGAACCAAAACATTAAATGCGCCTGTCTCTTTCCCTCAGTTGTCCTGTCTGACATCACCCTGGCCTGGTAGGATTAACGATGATTTTTGGGTGGAACCATGTCACTAGCCTCAAGGTTTCATGCCGTATATATTCGAAAGTGTCAAAAATATCAAAGCTACCTTGAGAGAATAGTGTGGTATTTCAATTCCTTTTTGGAGAATAGTTCGCCACCAATTTCAGAAGGAGAACAATTTATAATATGTCCAACAGCAACAAATACCAAACAGCAATTATCAAATTCGCCGCTGATGTGGATCATTTTGGTGCTCTGTTCATTTCTTTCGAAATTCATTGCTCTCCTAGAACTGAATAATCTCTAAATTAGCGACACTCGTAATGATATAGACGATCTCATAGCACTGGATAATCGCTATGTTAGCGATGCTGTGAAGAATATATACCCAGTTTACTGGGCTTGAAACATACTAATAATAGCCCAGATGGAACACCATATCTGGACATTGTACTTTATAAGAATCGTCATAAGAATGGTCAGAGACAATTACCATTTTGATATAGTTAACTACCCATTATGGGATGGCAATGTTCCAGAAGGACCTGCAAACGGCGTATACACATCTCGCATGTTACATTTACTTGATCATGTGGAGACTGTGCCGAATTTCATCAACGCCACATGATTGTATTGCAGAAACTTGTAAAATTGGGCTATACCACCAAACTCCTCCATTTAAAGTTTCTCAATTTATAATGTGATCCATATCGAACACTGACAGCAAGATGCAATCGAAGGATGTAAGATCATCCATATTTGCTGCACCCATACGCGACCGATGGTTCTGATTATCACGTCCCGTACACTTGAGCATGCATTGATGCAACCATAATCGTCAAAGCAAAGCCTTATATTCCATGTATAATAGCCGGCCGTTACCTCTTGATGGATGTGTTGTTTTCAAACATGATTATCTGGAAGCTAGTAATCAGCCAGTGCCCTCGCCGAATGAAGCCATCTGTCAACATTTTCTCAGTCCGACGTACAACCCAATCTAGATGTCACTGAGAGGGTGTATGTGGGGAATGGGGGTATTGATCCAAGGCAATGAGCCACATCGCCAGGGGCAATTAGAGAATACCCATTTTCGAAATTTGACGCTATTGTGGACACTGTAACGATGGCTTGACACGAACATATGCTCTATTGCCCAAGGTAAACATCCGTATACATGAACCCTGCCTTAGAAAACTGGACAGATCGCAGACAATTATTTTGCATTTTAGTAGGTTTTGACAGGAACTCCACTGCATCAAGTGTTTTCCGTTGCATCTCAGTTTCGAAACAAATCGGAATATTTTCATTGGAGAAAATTTGAAGAAGGTCAGCTAATCACAGACAGAGTTGAGAATTTTGAATGGAGCAAAACTTGTCGGTTATTACAATCTGTTCGATTTTTTTTGTATTCATGGACTCACAATATGACAAAAACAGATATCTAAACGATGAAGAGGGTTAGTGAGTAGTAGGGTTTAACGTCGTTTTCAACCTTGTCTCAGTAATATCACGACGGTGTCTACATGTGCCAGAACACGAGAGTATTCCCAGTTCCTATTACCCTGGACATTGATCAGCTCAGCCAGTACAGCACCCGGCCACCCATTCAAGTATTGACCGAGCTTAACGTTGCTTAACTTTGGTGATCTGACGACAACGGTTAAGAATGGGGGGGGGGGGGGGGGGGTGGATTGTAGTCTGGATATGAGAGACGTCTACAAATCAATGACGATGGATAGAACCCTCCAATGAGAGGAGTTCATATACATATAATCTAATACCAACTGTGTCAAACACTAACTCCTGGAACAGTGATAATAAAACATGGGTTATCCCACCAAGTGCCTCCAAGTTTCTCAAATTTGGCGAAACATATCGCATGCTGATAGCAAAATACGAGCATAGCGTGCAAGAAATATGGCGTTACGTTTCGTAACTTGTGTCTAATTCCGCTCAACCCAGGGCTAAGTGACGTATGAACCCAATGAGAGAAGTTCATATACATGTACCCGGTACATACAATCTAATAACAACTGTGTCAAACACTAGCTCCTGGAATGGTGATAACGAAAAGAGGTCAGGTAATTGTCATCCGGTAACTTGCACAGTTATTTTACTGAAGAGAAAAGTCCGATTGAATGTTAGAACAATGAATGACTTCATATCCTCACTGTCCTTCTCCAAGGGTACCATATATAAAAGAAGATAGATGAATCGTATATAACTTGAATCTGAATTTCTTCCGCATCACGCGTGAAGAGCACATTTCCATGGCAAACAGGCTAGCATTGGTGACCCGTTGCGTCGACATAGTTAGGTGCACTGATGTAATATTGATTGTCTCACCGTTTACCAAAGCAAGGTATAACACATTCTCACCCCTCCGGAGGCAACAACTTATCGTGCATCTGTCTGAAAGGATATGTGACGTTTACTTACTAAAAAGTCCTTTGGGGTGATGGTAATAAAGCCAATTTTGTTTCCACTCCAAAACCTGCCATATACGATTTCTCTTGAAGTTTACATACTGAAATATCCCCTTCGAAAAAACTGAGATGGTCAGTTGAATAGCAATGGAGATATGATTGATCAAAATGTGCTCCCGGGCTTATTTTGTTATTTTGAGGCATTTTCATGAAGGGTTTTCTCCTGTAGCAAAACACCTCAAACCAAAACCATTCGTGGTTCTTTCCAATAAACAAACTTCCTAATATATTGTGTGACAAAATTATTTTGGTTTGAGGTGTCATATTTTTGCTATAATAGAAAATACTCAAAGTAAATGCCTCAAAAATACCAAATCAGGCCGAGGAGCACATTTTTATGGAATAAAGCATAAAATTATGGAGATAACGCGCAGGCGCACAGAGAGCATGCATGTTCGTGCCAAATACAGATTTCAAATTTTAGCCACGTGCCCCACACAGCAATTATGACTGAACATCTAGAAAGAGACGTCGATAATCATCCGTGGATCCTTCTCAGCGAATATTCTACAATTATACGACTGTAGATTTGATCAACAGACAATCTCAGTAAACTCAGATATAATATCACGGCATATTATATCTGAATTCAGCCCTATATAAATCCCGTGCGAATTTGAAACTGCTGTTGTTAGCCAATCGGGTGGATAGCTTGTTGAAACAATTTCAAAATCACGCCCACAGTAATTACACACGGTAGCACGTGGTCTAATATATAAACATTATCCTGAAACAGTATCCAAATACGGCATCATTTCCAGACAGTGTGCGTGGAAAATCGTAAAGATCAGAAAGTTTACTCACGCCGAAAAGTCTGGGATTTTTGGGAGGTAGAAAATATCCAAAGATTGTGCCGTGCGAAGATGTTAATCTCCGTGAAGTAAACTTCAATCGTTGCCAGAGAGAATGTGGTGATTGGCTTATTATGGGATCTCGTAGAATATCGGCGAACATTTCGCACGAAGTTTTCATAGCGTTACGCCTAGATGATATTCCCCTGATTCACCATATTGGTTTACCTAGATTGATCAACAGATTGATATTATGTTTTGTTGGTTGCCTAGTCACGTTGACATCAAAGGTAATACTGAGGTTCATAGAATGGTTAAGGCTGCTCTAGATGATGAGGTTGATCCTGTTGGAATCCCATATAGCGATTTCAGACCTTCTATCTGTACTTATGTGAGAGGGATGTTTCAATCTTCATGGGATGCTGTGAATAATAACAAACTTCATGAGTTAGAAAAAAACTGTAGGCTATACTCATCTGAACAGCCAGAAACGTTTAGCTCAAGCCATGATCAGGCAATGTAGAATCGGCCATACACGATTGACTCTCGAACATTTACTAAAAAAGAGCCAGTCCCAAGGTGTATGCCATGCCACGAAGATCTCACAGCGAAATATATTCTTACCGACTGTATAGATTTTAAGATTGTAAGAGATTCTTTTTATCCAGCGACTACTTTGGAAGATCTTTTTAGTCGGGTGAGGGAGGACTGTGTCTTGGGTTATTTGAGAGAAATCGGTTTGTTGGATCAGTTTTAATGTGTGTATGTTTTAAGGTGTTGGATTACTAAGCTATTGGCTTGAATACTTAGAATTTTGTTTGATCGTCGCTATAAAGCTGGAATATTGCTGAACGCGACGTTAAACTATAATTCTCCCTCTCTCTCTCTCTCTCTCTCTCTCTCTCCTTGTCAGCGACAGCGTCCGACGGAGAGCTAGCGTGGGCATCCCTGTCGCCTCGGCCACAATGGCTATAACAGCGCCCGTATTTTACATGCCGTCTTGTAGCGGATAGGCCATGTCCGGACAAGACCATCCATGTACATAATCACTTGGTGTCGGACAGTACATGTACAGTCTTAGAGACGGAGCAATCCGTCTTCCTCCCCAGGCTATAAAACTCGCCCCATTATATAGCCTAATCGGACTGGCTCCAGAAAGTATTTGACCGTGTCTTACAATTTAATTGTGGTAAAATATTTCTTGTCGAGTCCATACCATACCAATTCATGTGGATGCCATTGAAATAGTACAGAGAAGATATCGATCCACAAGAACGAAGCACTTCTTCGTGGACAATTACCCATGCGGACCATTTGATGCTGCCATGATGGGAATTGTGGCAGCCTTTTTGCACACGACTAGCCTCATTGGTAGCCTGTATTGGGCACAGTGGATACATTTTGGTTGTATGGACATAGTTTGTTTTGAGACAAATTCAGGCATAATCATTTTTAATACAGAACAGTTAGAAAAAATGTCAGATATTCATCGCCTTGAAATTGAGGCCCACTTAGTTCTAAAAAAATGCGAAATTGTTTAGGAGACACCTAGTTCTAAAGAAATGCGAAATTGTTCAGGAGACAAATTTGTGTTTGTGCTATTAAAAATTATAGCCATCAAAAGTTAGCAGTCAGGAGAAGATGATTATCACAATATACCTTGGCTATGTCGTGCATGTTTCACCCACTTAACGGTCTATCTCTGTAAAAAATCCCTGATGACTGACGGTATGACTCAGTGGTGTGGGGTCTGGTGACTGACGGTATGACTCAGTGGTGTGGGGTCTGGTGACTGACGGTATGACTTAGTGGTGTGGGATCTGATGACTGACGGTATGACTCAGTGCTGTGGGGTCTGGTGACTGACGGTATTACTTAGTGGTGTGGGGTCTGGTGACTGACGGTGTGACTCAGTTGTGTGTGGTCTGGTGACTGACGGTATGACTCAGTGGTGTGTGGCCTGATGACTGACGGTATGACTCAGTGGTGTGAGGCCTAGTGACTGACGCTATGACCCAGTGGTGTGGGGCCTGGTGACTGACGATGTGACTCAGTGGTGTGGGGCCTGGTGACTGACGGTATGATTCAGTGGTGTGAGGCCTAGTGACTGACGCTATGACCCAGTGGTGTGGGGCCTGGTGACTGACGGTGTGACTCAGTGGTGTGAGGCCTGGTGACTGACGCTATGACCCAGTGGTGTGGGGCCTGGTGACTGACGGTATGACTCAGTGGTGTGAGGCCTAGTGACTGACGCTATGACCCAGTGGTGTGGGGCCTGGTGACTGACGGTGTGACTCAGTGGTGTGAGGCCTGGTGACTGACGGTATGACTCAGTGGTGTGAGGCCTAGTGACTGACGCTATGACCCAGTGGTGTGGGGCCTGGTGACTGACGGTGTGACTCAGTGGTGTGGGGCCTGGTGACAATAATTGTATCTGGGAACTACAGCAGCTAAACGCTTCGCGATATTATACATCCTAGCCGACTTGATATGCTATCCGGGAATTTTCACTTTCCTAGATAATCCTCGTACAGACGACTTCTGTTTTGGAAAAGTCAGTATAAATTACAGTTAATCAACAAGAGTGACAGGCACGATATTTTGACCAATCAGATGACTGGTTTTATGCGTATGCGATCATGGTATGCGATCAGATGATTGGTCACTCTCATCATATGATAACGTTCCTGTTCTTGCCGATCCAAATATACGGCGAAAGGGGTCGGAATCGGACTGCTATTCAAAAGGGACAAAAAATCGCCTTTGTCTCAAAGAAACCATGGCGTTGTCATTTATAATTATTTTGTTTTTAATTTATACGTAGTTCATGAGGAGAAAGTAGCACACACAAAAATTCAGAAAAAGCTGACAGAATCAACCCACAATGCATTTATGAAACAACAGTCAACAGTATGGCCATGTAGGACTTTTTTTACAATTTCTGGTTGAACTTGACTCAAAGACATATTGTTGGGAGTTTCAGCCCCTACCCAGACGAGTACGAGAAATATAAGGCAGAAATGGTCTCTCCCAGGCCTGTCAGGCCTCATATCGCCCAGGCCAGATATGGTTAAATTAGCGAAATTTATCTTTATTTTCGTTCACAGCAGCCCGAGTGACTGTGCGAAAGATTTATCTCCTCAATGAAGCCCTCAATAAAGAAAATGGATATAATAATTCAGTTATAGCAGCGGGAAATCTTAGCTCTTAGAACATAAGAATCTTCTTCAGATTATCGAATGTGAGGGTGATAATGTGTCATATTTGATACTTTCTTGGACGGGGAAGAGATATTCCCTGTAGAGCCCTGGGCATATAAATAAGACTGTAGTTTGAGCATATTAGGAAATTCGAAGCAAACCGGACATTCATAAACCATCTTCGTTAATTACTTTGTTCTGAGGAGAATAAATGAACAACAATTCGGATCTGGTGTTCGGTACATTAGATAAATATGAGTAGTTGGATAAACAGCAATACAGTTTTCTACTGCATACCCTAAAACATTCCATGAATCAATAGTAATTCGTGGTGCTCCCGTAGCAACCATGGTTTTCTGTTAGATGGTTATATGGACACATTGCGTGTGCATCAAATATCCCACATCATTAGCTTTAGTGGAATAGTATGCGTTACAAAACCGCCAGAAGGAAATAGACGATTTCTGCGAGCGTCAGATGTAAGTGACACCAATGTATCGCTTGGAACATCCGATGTCTCCCTTATTAGCCTTGACCGCTTAGCACAACGGACTGCTTAATCCGTCATATGAAGAGCGTGATAAAGATGTATTATACTCTAGAAAACGAATAGCAAATTGTTTTGGATTTAGTGTTAAAGATTTTACGATTTATAAGAAAGTGATGACTTGCAATCATCGAAAAACTGCTGACCGACTCTCTCTTGCAAGAAACAAACTCATTTCTGAAACTCATTTGTGGACGATGGCTGAATGTCGAATCTGACTCCTACATCGGTATTACCTCGTTCAAATTGACCATAGAGCCACCAACTGACTTTCGAGCCAACAACTGACCCTAGAGACATCAAATGACCATAGAATCACCAACTGATTATAGAGCCACCAACTTACCCTAGAGACTCCAACTGACCATAGAGACACCAAGTGACCATGGAGCCACCAACTGAATATAGAGCCATCCACTGACCATAGAGACAACAACTGACCATAGAGCCACTGACTATAGAGCCACCAACTGGCCATGGAGTCACCAATTGACTATAGAGCCACCCACTGACCACAGAGACACCAATTCAAGTGACCATAGAGTCACCAACTGAATATAGAGCCACCCACTGACATAGAGACACCAACTGACCATAGAACCATCCACTGACTATAGAGCCACTACCTGACCATAGAGTCACCAACTGACTATAGAGCCACCCACTGACCACAGAGACACCAACTGACCATAGAGCCACCAACTGACTATAGAGCCACCAACTGACCACAGAGACACCAACTGACCATAGAGCCACCAACTGATTATAGAGCCAACAAATCACCATAGAGACATCAAGTGGCCATAGAGCCACCCACTGATTACAGTCACCCACTGACCATAGAGCCACCAACTGACTATAAAGACACCAACTGACCATAGAGACACCAACTGACCATAGAACCATCCACTGACGATAGAGACACCAAGTGACCATAGCGACTTCAACTGACCATAAAGACACCAACTGACCATAGACACCAACTGATCATAGACATACCTACTGACCATAGAGCCGCCAACTGACCATAGAGACACCAAGTGACCATAGAGCTACCAGCTTAATTCTGCGATAACCACACCACAAGTTGCAGATAACATACAGTATAAATCTGTGTTAGATTGGTCAAACTTTCTAGAAGATCAGCTATACGTAATTACCATATTAGCGTACTGTTACTAAACTACATTTAGAACTGAACTATGTCTGAAATAAAAGGACTAAACAGCAACTTTGATACAATTGCTCAAACGATCTACAAGTTCTTGTCGTGAGTGTATTCTGTCACGTTCTTCTCGTAAGTGTATTCTGTCACGTTCTTCTCGTAAGTGTATTCTTTCACGTTCTTCTGGTAAGTGTATTCTGTCACGTTCTTCTCACGTTCTTCTCGTGAGTGTATTCTGTTACGTTCTTCGCGTAAGTGTATTCTGTCACGTTCTTCTCTTAAGTGTATTCTGTCACGTTCTTCTCGTAAGTGTATTCTGTCACGTTCTTCTCGTAAGTGTATTCTGTCAAGTTCTTCTCGTAAGTGTATTCTGTCAAGTTCTTCTCGTCAGAGTATTTTGTCACGTTCTTCTCGTAAGTGTATTCTGTCACGAGTCACCGGAGAAGCAATCACCAAGACTGTGCAGGGTAGATTAATCCTGTATGTGAATTTCTATAAATATATGACAACACAGTTACAACAATGATCTGTTGTTGCGGTAATGGCTGAAAAGATTATATATATTGACATTTCAAACATTTTAACAACCTACGATTTACTACATCATGGTAAATGGCCAATGCTACACGTATCTCATTGAACGTACATGTATTGTGACTGATGAGTTGCGTCCAAACGCGTTCAACTCTGAAAATAATGACATGGTGTCGGAGATTGCGTTCTTAGATGCGGGACAATCTTTCATTCCCGTCTGACTATAACGCTAACCCCATCCACTTTACTTATTCGCCAGTCTGGGAAACCGTCTGGGGGGAAAATGCTTTGTCTGTGGCAAAATATCTAATATACGTGTGTAAGAACATGTCACAAGGTGCCACGTTAAAGCCGAATTTCTGTTCATAAATGTGCAGTACCGTTTATATTTTAATTTATGTTTATAAATATCCTCCACAAGAAGATATTTGTGTGCGAGTGCAGTAACGGCTGATTACTTGGATGTTCAGAGAAAAATAAATATTTGAACGATATAGATGTTCTGTATCACATTCTGAGTGCCACCCGGTGAAACTGATCATAGTAACGCTTAAAATAACATAACCATGATAACAGTTGAACGAGTGTATTGAACAGTTCAACGAGTGTAAATTAATCAGCATAGTGACCAAGACGTATTACACGTTCAGTCCATACTTCAAAAAACGTTTCTGAATGTTCAAAGGCATAGATAACATTTTCATGCAAGAATATCAATCAATCATGGGCGTCGCCAGGATATCTTAAGCGGGGGTCGTTTCCTATTCTTACATATTAGAGTCTGCTGTCGAACATAGGAATATAACATACGCCGCTGAGCGCTGATAGCTGGTCGTTCGCACCCAATGACCCCTCCCCCTAACGACGCCCTCTAATGTCGAGCTCTTTATCCCGAGAATTTTGCTTCATTTGTTATGTATGGTTAGGTTGATTATCTTAACCAATCAGAGTTTATAAGAGAAGAGTTAAACAATGAGATACTTACACAATATGGGCACTGGATAAACCGGAGGTACATGGGACAGTTCTAAATATTGATTGGTTGTCTGCTAATGGGTCAGAAAGGTGATAACTCCCTGAACCGGAAGTGAAGATATGAGCTGTTGAGCGGCTGATCAGACGGCTCAGTTTCTAGCTGCACAAGTTGTAATATAGATTCGAAGGACTAGAGAGATTGATGGCAAGGGGGATAACTGGGATTTCAAGCAGCTACGAACCTGTTTAACAAAGTAGCAATTTCAATGGGGTTCGCCAGCTCGAACTGACGCCAGGTGGCTACGTGTATCAAAATAGCGCATGCGCATGTCGTTTTTCTGGACGTCACAAAGGCAACGTCATAATGTAACGACGTTATAATTGTTCGTTTTATGACGCCACGCGTTCTTTGGGTGTAGTCCATAGTTGCGGATTTTTGGCACCCCTCAAATTCTTTGAAATTAATATGCCACCAGGTTTGACCCCATGAAAATTTGTGTTGGCTTATTGTTTATTAATATTTGTAATACCATTCATTTGACTGGTTGATTTGCTTCAAATCAGTACATGGTATTTTGTCAGTTAGATTGGCCCATGCCTCACTATGTAGATGGAAGTGCGAAAGTGTGGCTGTAAATTGGGGCCATTTTCAGCTTGCGAGCTCATGGTATACTTTGCAATGGGAAAATGAGTTTGAAATCGGCATGGTCGACCCCCTATTTTCTTTGCTAATTTTTGTTGATCCTTCGTCTGGGCACAGTGTCGGTGAGTTTCATAGCAATCGATTGTCAAGTTTTTTTCTGTGATGAGGAGAGAATATGACCTATTTTGGACCAAATTTAGAGGATTTTCATGAAGTTTGGGCCAAGTTCAGTAGGGGTTATGGGGACCCCGATTTCGGTCAGCTATGCTTACATCTGTCCCGGCTTCATGGCAAGAGCCTACTCTTTCAGAAAATATATAGTTCTATGGGGGTTCTCTCAAAACACGGTTGCTGTTTAGCATATAATGAACCAGCCTACTGTTTAATTTCAGATGCCGTGTCTCCACTATGGACTGCAACCTTTATCTGTTGGAGCACTAGCACCGCCTAGTGTGACTGGCAATTTCCATTCATCTCGTGTATTAAATGAAAAAATCTATGTAGTAGATGAGAAACAATATCAGTACGTACAGTCGTGTTAATACGAGGGGACAGCAGAGCTGCCAAACTCCTCACTTCAAAAGAATTAGAAATAGAAGAGTCTGTGAATGGTTGGTCCAAGCCGAAAATTGGTTTAGACCAACTCATGTTAAGGAGTACCTGGAAGAATTTACGGACAACATTTTTTTAAGCACATGGTCTATATACCATAATGGAATAATTGAAGAAAATCAACAATGTCCAACTTGTGGTAATTTTAGCAAAATTCAATACTTCATCTAAGAAATAGGATATGAACACCCCCAAACTCAGTTAAACATGTCTACAATATTTCAGATACATCCGGGAAAACTAGGACTATAGTTAATTACACCAGAACATGGCCTATAAACGGAATAGATGCAGAAAATCCAAAACGTCATACATGTGACCAAAATTAATATTTCATCTCATAAATAAGGCATGCACATTTTCACACCATGTTGGACATGTCTCCAAAGTTTCTAAAGCATCCAATGAAAACTGGGGACTGGCTTGCCGGGTTATGAAACGACTGGCTTGCCGGGTTATGAAACGGAGAAGATTGACCGACAGGACGAGATATGTCAACATTTTGAGAAACTGAAAATAAGTATAATTATTTACTAGTTCTGTCACGTTCTTCTCGTGAGTGTATTCGTCAAGTTCTTCCCGTAAGTGTATTCTATCAAGTTCTTCTCGTCAGGGTATTTTGTCACGTTCATCTCGTAAGTGTATTCTGTCACGAGTGCGCCGGAGAAACAATGACCAAGACTGTGCTGGGTAGATTAATCCTCTATTTGAATTTATATAAATATATAACAACACAGTTACAATAGTGATCTGTTGTTGCGTTAATGGCTGAAAAGATTATATATATTGACATTTCAAACATTTTAACAACCTACGATTTACTACATCATGGTAAATGGCCAATGCTACACGTATCTCATTGAACGTACATGTATTGTGACTGATGAGTTGCGTCCAAACGCGTTCAACTCTGAAAATAATGACATGGTGTCGTAGATTGTGTTCTTAGATGCGGGACAATCTTTCATTCCCGTCTGACTATAACGCTAACCCCATCCTCTTTACTTATTTGCCAGTCTGGGAAACCGTCTGGGGGGAAAATGCTTTGTCTGTGGCAAAATATCTAATATACGTGTGTAAGAACATGTCACAAGGTGCGTTAAAGCAGAATTTCTGTTCATAAATGGGCAGTACGTTTATATTTTAATTTATGTTTATAAATATCCTCCACAAGATGATATTTGTGTGCGAGTGCAGTAACGGCTGATTACTTGGATGTTTTTAGAATAATATTTGAACGATATAGATCCTCTGTATCACATTCTGAGTGCCACCCGGTGAAACTGATCATAGTTACGCTCAAAATAACATAACCATGATAACAGTTGAACGAGTGTATTGAACAGTTAAACGAGTGTAAATTAATCAGCATAGTGACCAAGAAGTATTGCACATACTCGTTCAGTCCATACTTCAAATAACGATTCTGAATGTTCAAAGGCATAGATAACATTTTCATGCAAGAATATCAATCAGTGTCATGGGCGTCGCCAGGATATCTTAAGCGGGGGTCGTTTCCTATTCTTACATATTAGAGTCTGCTGTCGAACATGGGAATATAACATACGCCGCTGAGCGCTGATAGCTGGTCGTTCGCACCCAATGACCCCTCCCCCTAACGACGCCCTCGAATGTCGAGCTCTTTATCCCGAGAATTTTGCTTCATTTGTTATGTATGGTTAGGTTGATTATCTTAACCAATCAGAGTTTATAAGAGAAGAGTTAAACAATGAGATACTTACACAATATGGGCACTGGATAAACCGGAGGTACATGGGACAGTTCTAAATATTGATTGGTTGTCTGCTAATGGGTCAGAAAGGTGATAAATCCCTGAACCGGAAGTGAAGATATGAGCTGTTGAGCGGCTGTTCAGACGGCTCAGTTTCTAGCTGCACAAGTTGTAATATTCTTAGATTCGAAGGACTAGAGAGATTGATGGCAAGGGGGATAACTGGGAGTTGAAGCAGCTACGAACCTGTTTAACAAAGTAGTAATTTCAAGGGTGCACTCCACACTAGGCCACGGTTTCGCACAAATAGCCCCTCCCTAATTTCATAATAAGGAAGATCGCCTGTTTTTGACACCATGGTAATTCTTCTTCCCTTTCTACCAGCTGATATCTGTAGTATCACCCTGCTGGACGTAACCATTTCTTCAAACGAGGATATAACAATTGCTTGCTTATCGCATCTATGCGCCACTACAGAGTTAATGGTTTCCGGAATTGAATATCTGGCAGGACAAAATCCTCACTTTTCGGGGAACGAAAATGATGATTCCCTTATGGCGATAAAATTTTACAAAAAACGAGTAGGTCGACCCCCTGATTTTTTTCGCTTTTTAAAATGCCCGTTGGACGGAGAAACTTTCAGAAGTCTAACAAGAAAATCATTTCGTTTGTTTTCTCTGGATGGTGGGTCGAATTTGGCACATTTTCGTACATTTTATGGAGTTTTTCAGAAAAGTTGAAGAAGGTTTAAGGAGGATTGCATGTCTTTCTTTTTCAATTTGAATAGCTCACTTGTCTCCTGGAATAATGGCATGGGTGTGCCCATTCAGAAAATATATACTTTCACAGGGGTTTTGTTAAAGATTTTACATATATTTGAGGCCGAAGACCCGAACCCATGTCTATTTTAACCGCACATCATTTAGGTGTGGAATGCACCCCAATGGGGTTCGCCAGCTCGAACTGACGCCAGGTGGCTACGTGTATCAAAATAGCGCATGCGCATGTCGTTTTTCTGGACGTCACAAAGGCAACGTCATAATGTAACGACGTTATAATTGTTCGTTTTATGACGCCACGCCTTCTTTACCTGTTGGAGCACTAGCACCGCCTAGTGTGACTGGCGATTCCCATTCATCTCGTGTATTAAATGAAAACAGTCGTGTTAATACGAGGGGACAGCAGAGCTGCCAAACTCCTCACTCCAAAATAATTAGAAATAGAAGAGTCTGTGAATGGTTGGTCCAAGCCGAAAATTGGTTTAGACCAACTCATGTTATGTAGTACCTGGAAGAATTTACGGACAACATTTTTTAAGCACATGGTCTATATACCATAATGAAAAAATCGAAGAAAATCAACAATGTCCAACTTGTGGTAATTTTGGCAAAATTGAATACTTCGTCTAAGAAATAGGATATGAACACCCCCAAACTCAGTTAAACATGTCTACAAGATTTCAGATACATCCGGGAAAACTAGGACTATAGTTAATTACACCAGAACATGGCCTATAAACGGAATAGATGCAGAAAATCCAAAACATTGTGAGAAACTGAAAATAAGTACAATTATTTACTAGTTTGAATATTCGGATCAATTGTATACAAATTTATTATTGGAAAAATGTTTGCAGGCTATTCAACTTCACGAAGCTCAAAAGGTGCCGTGTCTAAACTTGGTGAACATATATTTAAAACATTTTAACACAGAGAAACAAATGCTGTTAGTAGCCCGCTTTCACTTTCTGTTGAAAACCTTTTAGCTTTATTCTACTTTTTATGCCAGTTAATATTCGATATTCCGAATACATGTAATTATTTACTGATGGTTATTTATATAATGATGTAAAGGAAGCGGTGCAGTACTTCTGATTTTCGCCAACAGGACAGTAAGTGGTCAATACAATTTACATTTCCCGTAGGTATCTACCACTCAAGTTCGGTGGAATGTTATAACTGTGCGCGTCGGCCGTCAATCAAGTTAAACGTAAAGCTAAGCTATTCAAACTCTCTAAAAAAAACTTGAGTGAAATGTACCTGTTCACTCAAACTTGAGTTATTTTTCACTCAACTTGAGTTACCTTTCACTCAACTTGAGTTAAAACCACTCCAGTTCACTCAACTTGAGTGGGATCAATTTCCACTCTTATGCTTGAGTGAATGTCACTTAAGTTGAGTGCATTTAACTCAAGTTGAGTGAAGAGTAACTCAAGTTGAGTGAAAATCTCACTCAAGTATTGAGTGGGATCAATTTCCACTCTTACTTGTGTGAAATTCCAATCAACTTTTTGTAGAGATATTACCACGGCAAAATCTGAACACCACTATGAATTCGGTTGTTCTGTTTTGAATAATAGGGTAATTTTATAAACAAAAAAACAAAAAAACCCACGAAGATTTTGCATAAATATTATTTTGTTTTGTCAGCTTATATTGGAAGACGCAGTACCGGTACTCTTAATTCCATGGATTATTTCATATAGTTATTTCCCAATAATAACGTAATAACACCAGGCATCATATTTTGTAGGATAAAATAAAATAAAATTATTAGCTAGGGAATTCATATTCATAAAATTTAATTAGTCATGCGTTAAATTCGATGTGAAAAAACAATAAGTTTCATTTGTCACGTTTATGATGAGCTATTAGCATGATAGTGATGAGGAATACAGTGTATATATAGTATGCAATACGAAATAATACGCTCCATCCGCTCATTGTAGGTGTACATATGTGTAAACCCACATGTACTAGCTTTAGTTAAACACGACATTAAAATGGGCATAGAAAACGTACTGGCAGAAAGTCAGTTAAAAAAAAATACCACAAGAACCAAAGTAATTCCTGTGAAGATTTGTATTCTAGCCACGCTTTTATTGTAGATGTCCATGTGAGCATATTGAGTGGTATGACCACACCGTCCCTAACACCGGCTTTAGCGGTATTAGATACATTTGTATCCCAGCCACGTTTTTATTGTAGCTGTTCATGCGGACACATTGGACGATTTGACCACACGGCCTCTAGTCCCCTGTCACTATCCACAAATTATTCATACTAAAACGCTAAGGGTAAGGATATGAAATACATGTAATATTAAACTATTATTTCCCATTATTCCTCGATACATGGTTTAGCACAGCATTGTCTATATTCCATGTAGTTTTCCGCCTACGGTCTGAATCATATGAAACCCTTATATATTTGACACATGACAAAATCTGTGATGGATTTCAATCTTATGTTTATTCTGAAGCGAGTCCAATTGTTTACATTACCACATTGCCTGACGAGAAGAATCCGTTCCGTTCTGTTTACAATTGTAACATAGCTGTATATCCAGGGAACTACCGACAAAGGAACGACAATAAAATTAATTAGACTTGCATATTGTATCATGGTATAATTACTGGCTTTAATGCGTTTCGGTTCTAATTATTATTTATTCTCCTTTATATCAATCGCCCTGTGAATGTAGTTTTATGTGTACCCTCTTATTCCCGAGCACGGGCCGGACACTGTAGTGATCGACAGGTTAAAATTGAAAAAATTTGATCGACTTCCCCAACTCGTCTGTATGCTGTAATCAAGTACCATGCTGTTGTCTATGTATTTTTTTATGTAAGCCAGTTCCCGTTTTACCACTCTGCAAACGGCAAGCTGAGTTGAATAAACGGTAACAAAAGAGGTAACAACTAGATCAATATCATGTTGATTGCTTATTCTGTCAAACGCATGAACCTTTACCGAGTGACCGACTACCTACCTACTTTTACCTACCGACTAATTTTTAGGAGGAAAAATAAGGATCTGAGCATATATAGATTGGACTGAATTAATTCGGACACTCCATCGTGCTGTGATGAGCATTGGTCACGCAGTCAAACCCATAAAAGTTTCATAACCAAAGTTATATGCATTTGTAATTGATCGGTTTTAGCGCCAGATTTTTTTGATAATCCGGGTCCTCACCGTAAACCATTTAGATGCAGTGACCTATGATTCTGGTAGCAGGGGAGAATAATGTCACGCTGGTCTTCTTTATAACGTTATGTGTCAACATGCCATTGGTAAAATAACTGCATGCCTTCGACAGGATTGACAATAATACTAATTCTCATTTGGTGTACTGACGTATTCAATTTCATAGGGAGTGTATCCGCTAGGTTCTTCAATTTTAGCTGTTCGGTTTGCAATTGATACCATAACCTTTATAAAGAAAATGTGGTGATGCCGATTATTCCAAAACATATTTGTTCAGAGAATCCTCAGAGTGAATTGTTATATCATTCAAGCACTCTGAAGTGCTTTCGTTGTTTATGCAAACTACATGTTTGTACAAATGGATTGAAGAGGAGAAATATGTCTCTCAGAAAACCAAACTGTTACAGGAGATATATTTGGAAAATCCTAATATTTGGGATTTTGTTCACAGCCCATCTGCTATTTTGGGCTTTTTAGTGATTCTGAATAGTAGAGAGAAAGGTGGTTAATCTTTAATGGGGTTCAAAAAAAGAGTGTGTGTATGGGAGGGGGAGGTATGATAAAGTTGTTTAACACCTGAAGGCAACAATATATGCTTGAGTGCATGTGCCATAGTGCTCAGCAACTCCACATGAATTATTTCCAACTATTTGTACTATATGAATGAGTACTTGTGCGGTAGTGGGCAACAAGACCCCATGTGCTCTTTCCAGCTATTTATAAAATATGTCTGAGTACATGTATTATTCATGCTATTTATAGTATGTGTTTGAGTACATATGCGGTAGTGCTCAGCAAGCCAACATGTTTCATTTCCTGCTACTTAAAGGTGAACTGAAAAGCTTTCCAGTGTTCTGTTAAAATGTCATAAAACAAGAACTTCTATAGTTGTTACAATTATGTGTGGTAATAGTTCTGTGGGTTATTGTTTTATTTTGGGTATATGAGAAGTCAAAACTTATACCGAAAGCCAGAACTTTTAAAAACGTCATCGCTTGCCTCCCGTTATTTTTGGAACGTCATGACGTTATAGTGGTCCTCGTTCATTCATCCGACGTAGCATGGCGTCACATTTGAATAAAACTTGAATGAAGGAGACCACTATAACGTCATAACGTTATACAAGCCAAGAGAGACAAGCGATGCAAGTTTTCAAGACGGATTTATAACAGGATAACTTAAATATTGTTATTAGTACGATTTTGCAAACTATATTTGCCCCAAAAACGTATAAAAGTTATGTCACATAAGACAAGATGTATATAAGCAACAATTTAGATAAAATTAAAAGCTTTGCAGTTCACCTTTAAAGTATATACTTGAGTACATGTGCGGTAGTATTCAGCAAGGCCACTTATATTATTCATGTTATTTATAGTATTTGCGTGAGTACATGTGTCGTAGTGCTCAGCAAGGCAACAGGTTTTATTTCCCGCTATTTGCAGTATGTGCTTGAGTACATGTGTCGTAGTGCTCAGCAAGACAACATGCATTATTTCCTGCTATGTAGTATGTGCCTGAGTAAATGTTTCGTAGAGCTTAGCGAGACCACTTGCATTATTTTCTGCTGGTAAAAGTATATGTTTGAGTACTTGTGCGGTAGTGCGCAACAAGGTCATATGCACTGTATTTCCTGCTAATTATGGTATATACATGAGTACATGTGCGGTAGTGCTCAGGATGGCCACATGTATTATTTCCCACTATTTATATACTTGAGTACATGCGTGGTAGTGCTCAGGATCGCCACATGTATTATTTTCTGCTATTTATAGTATATGTTTGAGTACATGTACCTTAGTGCTCAGCATGGTCACATGTTTTATATTTCCTGCTATTTTGTAGCATATGCTTGAGTATACATGCCGTAGAGCTCAGCAATGCCACATGCATTATTTCCTGCTATTTATAGTATATGCTTGAGTACATGTGCGGTAGTTCTCAGCGATGCCAATTTATTAATTCCTGCTGTTTCTATATCCCGCTGACTGATAATGATTCTCAAGATGCACTTAGGGTTGCAAAGAATACGTGATCAAAGATAAAACTCCGTGTAATATCTCTCATTCAGCCTTTCTTTTGGAAGATTCCCGTCCACAGGGAGTACCTTTTGTTTGGCCCATATAAACATAATTAATCGGTACTGACAAAGAGCCATACAAAAGTCATCCCCTGTGGATAGATGCGGACTACTTCACCCATATGAAGAAACGCAAAATGGCGGCTCCACGCAACCTATTGCAACCTATGCAAACATGCCGAATTACTGGAGTAGAGAAATATTGGGACTGCAAGAAGTTGGCGCGTCGAAGTAGGTAAGCAGCCAACACTAGTTGCCGTGTTATTCACAGTGTTGATATTACAATACAAAATAATGGTTGTTTTTAAATATTTGCCATATCCTTCGGCAGGGTAACCGGCAGCTCTTCGAGAAAGAATGAAGGGCAAATCGTTAAGAAATGACTATATTAGGTACACGTCGCACAGTTGCGTCATAGCAGGCTAGGGGTTTCGGGGAATGCACCTTTCACTAAATTTATTTATTTATTTTTAATTTTTATCTTTCCCGCTCTGGGGCAATTTGGAAGCTGGTTTGGGCTGTTTTTATCGCACAAAAATGATATTAGCAACGCTTCAAATCTACATGTATATATTAAAAAAAACAACAACATATAATTTGGCTGACTATACTCCTTCAAATTGAGGCAAGCGGTAAAATCTGTTCTGAAAGCATTTCTGATCCGTTTATGGCCAATTTCTGAGACATTTCTGGACAGTTTCTTACACATTTCTGTCATATTTCTGTGCTGGCCCATTTCCGGCAGGGGAAGTGGCATGCGAGAAGAAAAAATATAAAAAACTGAGGTGGGGCTCATCCCCGCTCTCTTAAAAAAGAGGCGGGATTGAACCCATCACCCACCACCCTTGCCCTTATATCTTTCGTCTCTGCCATCGTTCTGTTGGAAAGAGACTGGAAGATGTAGGTTTGCGAATAGTAGACTCTCGTGAGATTGCAGTGTGTTTATTACAACGAACAGACAGCTATTGGCGGAAGATCAGCGTTCATAACTGGCAATTTATTCGTGACCATCGATTACTCTTTTGTGATTACTCCGGGCTTTCTGACTCTTTTGATACTTGCGTTTATATTTTTTTTGAACTGTATTTTGTTCATTCATTTATCTTATCTAATTCCCTTTGACTTTCGTATATTTATAAGTCTATATTATGCTGTTGTCACTATGTATTTCCTGTACATTTACTGGGGGACGCACTAATAAGTTCAGCTTATTGCGCTCCTGTCGTCAAATAAACTGTTTAAACCAAGATCAGCGTTAACAGTTCACGAAAATTATGTCCTCTACAATACGTTTCAGATTAGATTGCTCAGGAAATTTACCTCATTACAGCTACTCTCCGACATCAGTTTCTCATTAATGTAAACCTTTTGCTTATTAAACATTACATTTTTTAGCCAATCATTGAGATGCGGATGAAATTTACTGTTAACTTCCCACGAAATTCCCGGTTAATGGCAATTCTCAGCGTGAATAATTCTGCTTAACTACTGAAGCGTCTGTACACATAACAGCAATCCGGAGATTAATGCATTATATCGTGAAAAAGGTGAAAAAGGCTCACGAAGAGTGGTCTCTTGTGTGTGAAGAGGGAAGCACAACCATCAAACGTGCGAGACGTATATCGCTTTTCTAGAAATACAGACATTTTATGGCGCCTATCTGGTGGAATTAGAGTATAATGATTTCTGCCTAAAGTAATTACTGTGGACTGAGTCCGTGATTGCATTGTATGTTCTTCCTCGTTTTTTTTTCACAAGATAATGAAAGTACCGATTTTTTTTTTAAAACTTCGAATCGAACTCGTAAATAATTAGATTTGAATTAGTGACCAATCTATTCGGTTTGAAAATCAATTTATTAGATAGAAATTAAAGTTTATTATTATCTATCGGATTGAGTTTTCAGTCGACTTTAAGTTCGTTCTGTTCTTTTTCAATGTAATAGATTGAAAAAAAAATTGAATCGAAAGATTGACATTTTAATCTGCAAAGATAAGATTTTTTTCCCGATTCCAGTGTTCTCAAATTAAAAAGTCAATCTTTCGGTTCGATTGAAATTATTTTCAATAAGTTAGATTGAAAAAGAACAGAATGAATCTAAATTAAACTGGAAATTCAATCCAATAGATCGCAATAATTTGTAATTTTCAATCCAATAAATTGATCACTAATTCCAATCTGATTATTTAAGAGAGATATCTCATGGTTGATTGGATAAAAAATTCTATTAACAAAATTCGCCAGATTTAATTCATGATCCTACAGTCATTCCTGGTGAATCCGGTCGCACAAAAAATAGACCAGTTGCTACTGAAAGGGTGAACTGTGTTACAGGTATTCATTAATCTTTCACCTAAGTTCTGAATGGGAAATAGCATAGAAAGAGAGGACGACGATTGGCGAGACCCCTACAGGATTAAACGGAGCCCAGGCTAGCGCCCACATTGAGAGGACGAATCAGATATTGACTGGAGAAGACTATTCTCAAGCAAGGAACTTTATTTAGGAACAGGAATACTCGTTAAGGAGGTCCCAGAGAAATACGAGTTTTCGTCTACTGCGCATGTTCCTGCGCATCTAGTAAAATAGCGATATTAAAAAAAAAAAAATCATGGAAAAGGAAAATATAAGGTTTTAAGATTTGTGATGCGATTTCCAAATTTTGAGATAATGCGACCTCAACGAAGTAACGCTGGCAAAATTACTTAGTGAAATCAGCGTAGTTTGACCTTTCCATTGGCATCCTACGGTCTTGAAGAGAAGCCTGGTGTCTCCTATTTTATAGAAAATGAAATATATGGTTTTAAGATTTTTGATGTGTTTTCCAAATTTGAGAAAATGGCATTTTAACTTCTTTGAAAATATGAGGGTTTTTTTCCATAAAGATATAGGGATTTTCTCATGGAATCCCTATCTAATCCCATATATTATAGTATGGTTCAACCATTATGGTAGACCATATAATTTCCTCCATTATGCAATAATAGGCCTGGTGACCCCTGAAGTTTAGTCTTTATCTTGACTGTTGAAAGTCTGCGCTACCTCTTCAAATTGCCTGGAACCCCCTTAAACTTTATTGAACCAACAGATTCATTCTTGAACTTTCTAACATACGGCAGATAGCCATAATTTGTCCCTGTTGCCTTTATCGTGTCTATTTTCTTATTCTGATTTTCTCTGTTATGGATGAAGAACAGAAGATCGAGAGACAGACTATGCTTTTGCTGTATTACGCGTTCATTTCATGGCAACATTGGTCACTAACACACTGTGAAGTAGTCGAGCATCATTCCAGGATTATTTTATGAAATGTCATAGACTTGGGTTTGATTAAATGTTTCTTGATTGCGACAGAAGCTGAGCACCTTTTAATGTGATTAAGAGATTTCTTGAAACACATAATTAGGATTGGTACATAGGTACTTCAAGGTGCTCATGGTACTCATATGAACAGTCACAATCAAAGCGTGACTGAGATACATCATCTTTTAGATGACGACTTTACAACGAATATTATGGATTAAGATACTGATCGGTGATACGGATTTGATATTTTTTGGAACATCATGATGTCTTGCCGGCATCATTGAAAACTGTTGACCGCTTCTCTCTGGCAGGAAACAAGCCTATGTTTATGTATATTATGATTGTCTTTTTAAATTTGGTGCTAATACTGTTATATGGTGATGGAAAATTCTGGCATGAACGTGAATTAGGGGACTGTTACCAGCAAGTTCTGAGCTAACCTACTTACATGTGTAGGTGACCTATAAATCTCGAAATGTTGTGAGGGTTTCAGGTTATTTCTAGATAGAGGGCCCTCAAGTCATCTCTCGACCGTCTCCCATATTTCTACGAACCGTTGACATTAGAACCTTAATTTTTGGCATGAACGTGCAATAGGGGACTGTTATCAGTAAGTTCTGAGCTGACCTACTCTAGATGAACATTTGATCTACTTAGGTGACCTATAAACCTCGAAATTGGCAAGAACATGTCTTCGGTCAAGGTACACACTCAAATCATATCAAACCCTACTTCGTCAATCCTGTGACGTTAGTCACACTGCCATGTTCAGAGTACTCATGTTCAAAGGCAGAGATCTTACAACTGCGTATAAAGAAAACGGGTATTATAACGGTCCAACTTAATAAGTTGGAGGCTAAATTATAACTAATTGAAGCTGTGATGCCCCAGTGTAACTAGAATGCTAAGATATATCGACCAAAGCGTTGTCTTCCAGAAGTGAAATGAAAGTACTCCAAGTACTGATGTCTGGATCGCCAATAATGGATTTAAAGTTTCAAAACGTTTCAGCTGGCATGTTTCAGTCGATAGCAGATGTATGGATAAATGGGGAGATTTTCTCCAATTTGTGGACGAGTCTGTTTGGGAAATCACAACTGGAACACAGTTTAGTCTTCAAGGAAGTGAATCTGTGAAGGCGGTTCATTTAGAAATATGCTAGGTCTTCATGGTAGCAAGAAACTATCTACAGTAATATGGTTAAAAGTGGATCGTCTGCGTCAATGTCTTCTACCAGTTTTTGCGAGCAGATTTTCATAATTCATGCAATTTTATTGTGACAAAGCGACAAATATGCGAGGAGACTGGATAGTTTTATTAATGTGTTTTTATTTGTGTAGCACAGATATTTGCAAGAGCTGCATGAGTTTGTTAAGTCCCCATTACTTATATATGCCTGCATGGTGTTTATAGTAAATTTGTTTGTTGACAACGTGCGAAAATTCCTGTTGTTGTTGCTGTACGATCATTGCGTATATTATTTAGTTTCAAAAAGTTTGAACACCACCAACAACAAACCTTTTCGAAAGCGGTACCTGACAAATTCTGCTGTTTCCACTTTCGAAAAGTTTTGTTGTTGTTCAAACTTTTTGAAACTAAATTATATTCGGAGAGCAGAGTCCCCCGGAATACATAAATTTGCAGTGGACAGGATCCGGTCAAGTTCACAAGACGAGAAAAATGTAAATACTATTGTTGTTGCTTCGACATATATCTCCTCTGGAAATATATTCCATGCAGTATGCGTACACATTAAAATAGTAACGAACGCCGACTTCACGGGAAAGAACGTACGAGTGTTGAAAACTGGTGTCTTCATAATCCCAGAACCTGAACCTGTCAAGTGCGACAGTCGGATCAAGGAACAAGATTTGCAACGTATGATCGTACAGCAACATTAACAGGGATTTTCGCACAAATTGTCTCTCCAACGCTATCGTTGTCAACAAACAAATTACGAACTATAAACACCAGACATATATATTATAAGTAATCTGACTTACCGCAAACTCAGACAGATGCAAAAAGCGCACAGATGGCAAACACGAGGTGGGCAGCTTACCATATTACCAGGTCATCAATTTACATTTACAACAGTCTACGGTGACAGCACAGTGCTGGCATGAGTTCTCGCCTGGTGGGCGCTGAGAACGGGGTTTGAGCCGATCGCCCAGAGCCAAAGAACAAAAAAATAGTCCACGGATTTAAGCAATCCCAGGGCGAAGAAATGAATATGAAATACACTCAAATTCAGATTTCGTTTTATTTCTAGTTCACATGAAACGATTACGACTGTTTTTTTCTTCATTTTCTGGTTAATACCCTGATATAAGACTCAACACAGTGAAAATCACTGGCGGAGTGATACAGGTTAACCCAGGGTCATCACATTATAGTGCACGTACACATTTGCATAAATTTCGTGAGTGGCAGCATAGTCTGGTGGACACCGCTACGCGGTGGCGATCCAGGCAAAAAACAGACAGCAACCGTACTCAAAAGGAATTTCATGTCAGCAATGTTTCATGGTCAATAGGCGAGTGAAACGTACACACAGCAACTGCGTATAACGGAAACGGGTATTATATCGGTCCAACTTAATTAGTTGGAGGCTAAATTATAACTAATTGAGGTTGTGATGCCCCAGTGTAACTAGAATGTAAAGATGTATCGACCAAAGCATTGTTTTCCAGAAGTGAAAACCCAGACAGCAACCGTAGTCAAAAGGAATTTCCTGTCAGCAATGTTTCATGGTCAATAGGCGAGTGAAATGTACACACAATTTCATGGATTAATTTGAAATTGTTTTATAGATTTATAATCGCTCTCTGTTGTATGACCACATTCTAGTATGGCATTAAACTAATATCTAGCCTGAATAAGTAGGGACCACAGAGCACCATCGTCAATAAATTCGAAACACTGTCAAAGGAAAAGAGCCATGAAGTCTAGTCAACGGAGATATTTATTGTTCATTTATATAACTTTAAATACACGCCTCACATTATTGATCATAAAAACTTCTACACACACAGTTACACAGTAATTTTATCTGATATCAATCGATATAAGCCTAGATTGAAGAATTACAATGACAAATTCGATTGCACAAGCGTATTCACTAAACCCAACAAGCTGAAGGGTAGCTTAGTGTATCACCAAATGGGTATCCCCACTGCTCATTCCAAAATAGATCAGTAACTTCTACACCACTTCGGTTCTAGTGAGTGGCGGTAGAGCTACTCTCATAACGCATATATACAAGCTCCCGATAAGATACTTCACAGAACACAGCAAAGTATCTCTTTCCTTTAGCAGAACGTACCAAACCAAACATGTGCCCGAAATTATGTCTTTACGCCTAAACGGACTCTTGCAATGCTAATGGTTAATGCTAATCGTAGCCAATAGCCATTTCAAGCTGAAGGACACGGGGGATATAGTTCTCTGAACTTTGGCGAAATCCACAGATGTTCCTTGTTCGATAACGTCCAAAGAAGACACAGTAAATTAGGGTAAATTAGACGGCATGACCTGGAACCAGTTACATGTACAACGGGACAGGAACGCATCTTTGATGAAAACGAAAAACAAGTTTGATTTCTACGTTAATGTTATATTCTTTATTTAGGGATAGAACAAACCCCTAGGGGTTTTATTCCCGCCAATCTATGTCACTTGGCAAACCGATTTCTTCTTTTGTTTTAATGCCGCAATATCCAGATTGCCTTTGTGCCTTGACTTACTTTTCTTTTGTTGGTGAATAAAAATTCAATTCAATTCAATTCAGGTGAATGACACAACAGTCCAACAGATGCTCATGTCGAATAAAATCTTTACCTCTGTCTAAGAAGAAGTAAATGTGACGGAAGTAAATGTTTCATTAAAAATCAATCCCTCAATTAATACCCAGCATTTTTAGAGTATACATGTATACTGATTATTTTTACTGTTAAGGATGTCCGCTGGTGGTTTTTGATTTTGGCAGCCATTTTGCCTGTTTTTCTATTGGGTTATCTCCCTTCCCTAGGTTAAGAGATGGGGGTTTCCTTTAAAAGCCTTCTAGCCGAGAATTATGCACACCAACATCCATCCAATTTGCTAAATTTTCATAGACATTGTGATTATCTGAAAACAGTTAGAATATAAGAAAAAGTTAAATACTATTTATATGAATTTTTCATGAATATGCTTCAAAACTAGGGCTATTCCCTATGCTTTCTGGGTTATCAAATTGAGCATGGGTCAGTCCATTTAACGTTGCCTATAGTTAAAAAATGCACACCAACCTATATTTTTGTTATTGTTTTTCCTCATATTACACAATTATGAATGCAACAACACACATTATTCAAAAAGTTAATTACTTTGATTTACCACCAGTGGACATCCTTAACAGACTGAAAAGTGAATATATAATGTGTTTTCGAGAATATAAGAAGACAACTTAATGATCCCAAATCCGTGCTCTGCGGCTATCATTAAGAAGATATTGATCAGAGCGAGTCATTGTTCATTTCAACGCCATGTTCTTAACATATCGAACAACCCTTACAGGCTAAGTTGTCTTTCCACAACAGAACCCTTTATTCCATCTACGGAGCATGTACGCTCTAGTTTCTAGTGAACTAGAAAAGGGGAATTCTTGTTTATAAGACATTACGAATTAAGCGGCAAACCATTGTAACTAGAGAATCACTGTTACCTGAAGCTGTTAACCTATCTGGCCTAGACGATTTGAGACCTGTTCTGGCCACTCCGGATACCTTAAATATTTTTCTTATCCTTGAGCGAGGTAGCCAAATCTTGCCACGATATACCCGTGGGTCAAGCTGCACCAGAAAATCTAATAAAATCCAAGATGGCTGCTTCGACGACGTCAGAATGACGTCAATTTCAAAACGGGCATGTTTTGAAAAGATTTGATTAAATAGTTTTGGCGTTTTAGACGACCGATAGCTCTCCAGAGCTAATGTTAAACACTTCCTCGTCTTTAAATAAAATTTACTTGAACTTGAGTTTTAATGCCAATAATGCCTTCTGACTTTCGACGCCGGGCATATTATTGGGTACGGCGTGCGTTGAGCGATTTGGGTTGTACCGCCGCCTGGAGAGGGGAGGCGAAAAGTAGCCCCCCCCACCCCCTATATATTTTCGCTACCGCTAAGGCTACAAGAAACTACAAGAAAATATAAAAATATCCAAGATGGCCCCCCATGATGACGTCACAGTGGCGTCATTTTCAGAAAGAGCATTTTTCTGTCAGAATTTTCTATTTGCATTTTCTTAGCAAAAACTGCATGATAAATTAGTAAATAATAATCTGATATGAAATAAAATAGGTTTTACCTGCTTTTCCATGCAGAGAAGCGAAAATGTTGAAGAAATCTGACGAAAACATCATTTTTCTGGTACACCACATGGCCGCCATTTTGAATTTACCCATGATCGTCAGCACGGGGGTCATGCAAACAGGCTCAAAATGATCACACTATGATAATCTACAAAGTCACGGAGCTTCAGATCTGAATTGTTTTCGTTCCGGTGATATATGTGTGATGTTGTCGACTATGTCGAGATGTTGTCCATTGTGATGCTAAGAGTCGACATTTCGACCTTTAACATCGCAATATGTTAAGGGCCGTTGGGATGTTAAGGGGTTCTACGGTGCTAAAATGTACAAGGACTAAATGAAGGACAAATTTTCGCGAAGATTAATTTCGTCGAAGAGGATGGAGTCACTTATATCGATATCTAAATGTATTTGCCAAAGATTTCTCCCTTTTGTCTGTTGACGTATGGCGCTGTCGCATTTTCTCCAAGTGGAAGAATTAAACTTGAATATTTCTTTTAAGTAAAATGGCCCGAGAGGTTTTGCAACAGGTGCAACAGGTTTTGTAAATTAACAGGTGGATTGAGAGAGATAACATGAGCCAAATTTAGATTCAGCACTTCACTCAATTGATACTTTCCCGGTTCTGTTGAATAGAGTGGTTTACGAAACGCTGAACCTTCCATTTTAACATCAAGACAGTAATGTACCCCAAGTTGCCTAAAGGACGAAAGTAATGAAGCCGATGGAATTTAGGTCAATACAGATCGTAGACCGAGAATCGATCGTTCATGATACACGGAGTTTCACGTGTATACGCTAAATTTCAATCGCACTTAAATGTGGTATTTTCCCAGCATAGTGCATTGTTCATGGAGCAAATGTATATAGATCCCTGCAGTCATTTAAGGATTGACTGATTTTTTTTACGTTCATTGGGGTATGAACTTAAAAACCGCTGTGCAAACTGTATGATTCCGCGTAGCGGGTCATACAAAGTTTGCACAGCGGTTTTTAAGTTCATACCCCAATGAACGTAAAAAAAATCACAGTCAATCCTTATAATTAAATTAATCAAGCAAAACTAATTCAATAAGAGAAGAAATTGAACGTGAAACGAACGAATTCTTCGGTTTAATTCTTGTAACGGGAAAACCCCTGCGCGTATAAATACAGTCAGCAAAGTTCGTAACTCCTAGCAACGTCTCAGTGCACGCGCACGTCACTCGGTAGGCCTAGCGCGGTTCAAACAGTTTTCAGTTTGACAGTTTGTTGCACATTGTGTAATATGGAGGGAAACTTCGCAGTCAGGGATAATTATTTAGGTCAGGAAAACTGAAACACACAAACAATTCTGCGAAGGAAGAATGAGATATGAAACCATGCAGAAGAGGAGAAATTGTTCGACTTGAGTTGGCCTTGCTGGGAATATTCCATTCAGAGCCGATGATCAGACTGGGCGATGCATTTTCTTGCTGTTTTACCGCGCCCCGGGTAGGCATACGGAGGACGATTTCACTGATCAATGTGTTGTTCTGAGCTGAGGAACATTCCCTGTCGCAGTTTATGACGGAACTTTATCCCTTTCGGTGTCCGTTTATATCAATAACGTGACGAAACTCTGCATCCTTCATCGCCTGTACCCGTCGCACGTGGACGGGAAATCGAGGGAGTGCATGTGCTGTGTTGTGTTGTGTTCTAGCGGACGCATAGTTTTGTGTGATATCAGAGACAGAAAAGTAACGCGAAAATTCTTTCACAGACTTCGAAGTGTACCAGTTCTCATTGCAGCCTTTGTGAATAGAGATTGAACGATGATGCTGCCCTCGTAGGCTACCCAACAGGTTTTGTGGAATCACCATTCTGTAACCACCCCCCCCCCCCCTTGACTGGAGGGATTTTATCGGCATCTGCCGTATGGTACGGTACTTGTTACATACATCCGCTTATCGTGGCAGTCAAGACGGTATAATTTGTTAAATTTTGTGTTTGGTTTCGTGAGAGAGGACGATATGTTCTCGTTTCCATCAGTGCAAAATCCCCCCCCCCTCCACAACTGCAAAAAAGCCGGTGAATGAAATTTCACTCCACGGGAACGGTAACGAATGAATGGATTACCAAACTCTGTATCTCAAGAGAACCAGACCTCAGGTAGGATGTGGGTTTCAGGAGTTCACCGGGTGTAATAATTTCTTTATAAGGATTTGTGGTAAAAGTGGGTAAGCGAAAACCTAATGTCAAAATCTCGTTCAAGGTCCCGGAGATGTCGACTTATTGCTGATCTGATTTCCAGGACCGACAGACATTATCTCGACTCTTTTCTCTTCGAAATTCTTGTAATTTTACAAACAGTTTTCTCAATACAAATAAATATTTAAATTCACTCTTTCAAGTTGGTTTTAGAGTTTTCTGTTGACATTATTTGAGCAATATTATGCACTAAAATCTGAATCGATTTACACTACGACCAGAGCTATTTATAGCAACGAAAAAGTAGTGCAGTTGTGGGCGTGGCATATCATATTTTTAGATTCATTGAAGTATGAACCGAAAAATTGAGTACTAATCAGCCAATCAAATCGCAGGATTTACGAACAATACGGGTAGAATTTAATTATATACACTTATTAACATAGTGAGCCAAAGTTGTTATTTGAGAGTCAATGAATAAACTTTCTCGTCCATCCTTGCGTATTGGTCTGCTTTAATGTGTCTGAAATGAATTGATTTCACTTTTGATAAGTATGGTCATACTTTAATGGACATTTTTGGGGGTTAGGTATACATGTAAGTGCCGGACATTAATAAATAAAAATATGCCGGAATACTTATTCTCAGAATTATCAATTATCAGCTGATTTTTACAATTTTCTATTTTCGCTAATGACGAAATATATCCACCCTCTCACTCATGCGGACTAGGTGTACTCAGGGCATTTCGTAGTTTACGAGCCTAGAGTGCAATATCTATGCCTATACGTTACGTAACTTGTGTCTAATTCCGCCTAACCCGGGCTAGGGGCCGTATCAACCCCTGTACTCAAAGATCCTCATGGTGTTCATATGAACAGTCACAATCAAAGCGTGACTGGGATACTCCATCCTCTAGATGACGACTTCACAACGATTATCATATGGACTAGGAATACTGATCAGCGATACGGATTTGATATTTTTGGAACATCCTGATGTCCTGATTGATAAAGGCATTTTTTAAGTAGAAGCCAGTGGGTGAGGGGAGGGGTATCTTGTTGTCACCCATTCTATGAATAGTTCCAACAAATTCATACATTATATAGTAGTACATCGGGTCTAACCAGGTTAATTTTCCCTATCTCTTTAACATGGAAGGACGTGGACCGCCGCATTTGACCCCTATGACTGAGTCTGCAGGATGACGTCAGAGTGACTAATTCAGGTGAACAGGATTCCCCAAAGATTGCGAATAGAATATGGGTGTTTTCATGAATGAAGTAGGGCAACCGGAAACGACGTCATCAAAAACGGAAATAGCTGATATCTCGAGAATAGCAGGAGTTAGTGTTATGGGACTTTCATCGATGGATTCCTTACAACGAAAGCGTGTTTATACCACTTACAGCACCAGGGCTTCATCAGGGCGGAAGTAAGGTTATTTCTGGGTTATTTCTTATCGACGAGAAGCTACCAGTTGAAGCGGTAGAGAGAGATTATACTGAACACCATTGGCTTGATTAGGGACAGATTGTTTCAGGGGATTATGACATAAACTACGCCAAATTTGTTCCATGTGAACATATTTCTTATTATCGGATTAAAGCTTTTGCGAGTTGATGCCGAGGACAGACGCGTAAGAGCCAACCGAACACACGCCTCACTGGAAAGAGTTGAGCCAACCGATGTCATACCGTCTTACCGTGATACATGCACATAATTCTACAGACGACACACAAGTATTATGAATGGATTTTTTAAAGCAATATGCTTAAAGCTCTTTCGTATGACAGTTATGACCAATTCCCAATAGGTACAAAATGAAAATATTAACCCAAACCCTATACCCTAAGACAAACATATACGCTTCTATGCCACAATTCAGGGGCATGTCACCGCGATTCACATCCAAAGAGAGAGGCACAATGCACAGAGAAAGAAGGGCGAGAGTAGATAAGATAATAACAAAACAAAAAGGGCCCTTATACACGCTATACATGTGTTTTCTCTTAGTTATATCATTAGTCACTAACTACAGTGAGTGAGGGAGTTAGTAAGTGAATAGAATTTAACGTCGCTTTCAACAATATTTCAGTCATATCGCGACGAACCAACTAAGCACCACCCAGCCAAGTTGCGAACCTGCTACTTCAAGGAAGAAATCCTCGAAGCAG